>PVJX010019800.1:0-34301 GCA_004027295.1 Dolichotis patagonum
AGCAATACTAGGCCCAGAAGGAGGAGACTCCCAGAGGGCAGTGGAAGGATGGCAGGGGCATGGAAGAGGCCAGCTTGGCCTGGCCCTGCATGCTGCTGGAGGCCCTGTGTCCTGCTGGAGGTCCTGGGTCCCATGGCAGATGGTGGCATAGTGGGGGGCACAGAAGGGGCGGGCACAGTGGGGCCCAGCCTTGCACATCTCTGTTGGTCCTGGGTCCCACCAGCACTCATCTTTGAATGCTCCTTTCACTGTGTCCTACAGGTATTTACTCATATTCCCTGAACTATGTAGGTTTAGAAAGAGTTGCATTAATGAAAATACCAGGAACTACAAAGCCACCAACCATCTGTTTAAATTCTCCATCTGCCACTTGTGTAGCTGTATAAAAAAAATTCTCCATCTGAGCATTGGTTTCCTCAACTGAAGTTGTGAGTTTCAAAGGAGATAACATGTATGAAAATAGCTGATGTATTCTAAGAGGAAAGAAAAAAGTTTGGGATCCACACTTGGGTGGACATCAGCTATTGCTGTCATTAAAAGAAGAGAGAAAGCTCTTTCACTCTAAGCAATTTGTTTGAGGAGGTAAAGAAAGTATTACTAGCACAAGAGAAAATGAACAACTTCTTTAGGCCAGCTCCCTGAGGGCAACAATTACCAGGAACAATTAAGCAGAGCTTTTACCCCAACTGCCAGAGAGCTCAGACTCACAGCTGCTAACTATCTCAGACATGCATTCCGCTGACAGGCTTTGGAGAGAGGAGGATTACCTGGCAGAGCCCTCACTAGGGACAGGGATATCAAAAGCTGCAGCTTTTGCAGATAGTGCTATTAAAACTTTGAACCACAGCTCTCTCTGGCCCATGCTGAGCTCAGACCATTGGCTTTATTTTATTTTCCTGAGTCCTGAAACTCTGAATGTTTTAGGACTCATTAGCATCATTGGTGAACTTAGATATTTTACATCACAGTCAGAGGATAGCCAGACAGTGCAATACAACTGTTAAACACAACTGCTAAAGTGTGGATACTACGATGCATCAGGCATGGCATGCCATAGATGACTTTGAGAACTGTCTATCTTCTTAGCATCCTAACACAAAGTGGACTTACAGTGTTTTGGCTTGTAGTGTGTGAGAGTAGTTCATCATTAAAAAATACAGATGCCATCTTATCGTTGCTACTGTGACCATCAATCCTAAAGTGTCAAATGCAGCAGATTAAGAATCACCTAGCAGATTACTAAAGCTGTATATCTAGATAGATCATGGAGGTACAATTTTCGGTCTATATATGGTCAAGTGCCTGGTTCTCTCTGATGATCTTCTCTGCTCTGCTTCCAAGCTATTGTGAACTGAGTAACTTTGTTCTATCATCTCTTCTACCATTATGTACCTGCTTTGGAGCCAGTCTACCATGGACTGAATTCTGTAAAACCAAAATTAAGCTTCTACTCTTAAATTGTGCTGGGTATTGTATTTGAGCCACAAGAAAGTTAACTGACACATGTGTAGGTAGAGGAGTCCATACTGGGCAATTTTATATTTCTCTTTGTCACTTGAAAGGGGAAACAGAAATAGAATAGAACCCGCCCAGTGACAGCAGCAGTCATTCATCAGTGCTCAAGCTATGCATGGAATCTGGGCTGACAGAGGGTCCTCATATTAACCATAATATTCCCATTGTGGTGTGACGGTCAATGTGGAATGAATACCAAACAATGTGGCAGCATCCTTTAATTCCTGATAAAACTTTGTTTTTGTTTGTTTGTTTGTTTGTTTGTTGTTGTATCAAGAATCAATCTCAGGACCTTGTGCTTGCCAGGCAGGCACTGTGCTGCTGAGCTATGTCCCCAGTTCTTTCTTTCTTTTATTTTTTAATGAACCATCCATTATTCATTGAATAGATTAGTATTGTCCATAGGTTAAATAGATTGGTTCTATTATTGACAAGTGATATTGATACAAATATTGAAAGACTAATATTAGTAACCATCACATATGATAAAAAATGTGTGGATAAATTAAGAAATTTTTTTCATGGACTTAAGACTTTCAAATGTAATATTCAGGTGCATTTCTTCTTCCTTCTACTTAGAATGTAGATTTTCAAGAAACATATCTTATAGGTACCTGAGTTTATATGGAAGAAATGACCTTAGGTAACTCGCTCCCTCTCATCAGCCCCCATGATGAGGATCTTCAGAAGTCTTAAGGTAAGTAAAGCAAGTCTATGGTACAGCCAACTCCAGTAAATACACACCTCCCTTTGTCTGTGTTTTCTTTCAAGCACAATTGATTTTGCAAATCTGAGCATAGGGAAATAGATCTTGATAGCTTAGAAGATTGACAATGAATCTGATAGAGTAGAAGGTTCACATGGTACGTTTTTTTCTGACTATGTGAAATGCCTTATATACCTCTTCATCTGACTGTATGTATATGTTGTTTTTCCTAGCCTATATAATAAGCCATTTAACATAAGTGCAATATTTTCCGAGTTCTTCAGTCCATTCTTGCAAGTTATAGAACCCAAAAAAGGTTGTGGGAGCCCTGATTAATTGTTACTTTGTTAGAAGTACAGGAAGCCCAGACATTCATCTGACATCTGCGGTGGTCAGCATCTTAAGGGAATGAGTCTCTAATTTGAAGAATTTTTGCCAACCTTAGGTAGTTTCAGAATTGAATTAAATTACAGGACACCAAATCAATGTCAGGGAAATGATCAGGGTGGATGAAATAGGCAATCACAGCTGGAGTTTAAATGAAAAATATAAAGAAAAAATTACCTCTGTTTTCTGAGCTGCTTTGAGATCTGGTAAAATCTACAAGGTTATAAAATTTTAGTTGCAAGATTTCCTCCTTATCTTGTTCTCACAAGAAGGTTCCTGTCCCCTGGTTTCTAAGAGGACCAGGTGCAATTCCCACTTCTCTCTAAGCAGGGATGCAGAATACTGCCACCATGTAAAATCACCCAAGTAAACCAATTACAATCTGGTTCTGGAAGCAACCAGCAGTCACATCACCTTTTAGGTGAGCCACATCACCTTTGGTGAGCCTGTTTCTCACAGTCCCTTATTCACTGTTCCCAAGACAAAATGCCATGGGACAGGGCATGAAGTACAGAGTCCCACTGCAGGCTGTGAAGACAGAGGACTAACTGATTTTTATTGACCTCATCTATCTAGTATTTATTTTGTATCCAGCCTTCTCGATAACACATAGGAAAGATTCCTTTCCTGTCCAATAGAGTAAGAGGTGAGTAAAACAGTCTGGCATGCCACATTGTAGAAGAGCACATTATATGTTGGCTGAAATGGTCCCAGGGTCACCTCTGGCAAACTTTATAATCCCTATGACATCTTGCCCACCTTTCCTCTGTGGAACCAGAGAACTCTTGGATATGTCCACAATAAGTTTAGAAGTCACCAAGAAAATTACATGATTCAGGATAAATCTTTATCTCTGCTGTTATCGCTAAACTGCTTTGGATGGAGAATCTCTACCTCAAAGTACCATTGTTTGAGACTTTAGTATCCATGCTGAAATGTGGGAGGTCAAGGTCCTGAGGTTTGGCTGGCTGCCCTGGCAGAAGAGAGTCTGAGCATACTCAGACTGCCCGTTCCTCGGCACACCTAGTACAGCATCTCTGCCAGGGCCGCCCTGCTCGGAGCCCGCCCTGCAGTGCAACCCTGCCTTCCCTAAGCCTACTTCCGTCCTTCCTGTGCCATCAGCCTGACCTCTAGCCAGGCTGGAGTCATGTCTCCATCGCCACTTGCCAGTTCCCTGCAGCCCCAAAAAGGCTGCACTGAAAGATGTTGAAATATGCAAAAGATTTGTTTATCTCTAATTGTGACACTTTACCAGGAGGCATCTGAATATATTATTTGGTTGCAATATTCTGAATTAAAGTACACACTGACATATTGTTCTGCAATGTTTCAGAAGTTAATATACTGCAGATAATGGTACTATATAAACCAAATCAGAGTTATAGTGATAAATTTCATTTGAATCCAATTTGTTTTCATTATAGGTTTTGGCATCTTCTCTTTTCCTGCATCTTAACTGCATTAGATTTATTTTG
This sequence comes from Dolichotis patagonum, assembly GCA_004027295.1. Taxonomy (NCBI): domain Eukaryota; kingdom Metazoa; phylum Chordata; class Mammalia; order Rodentia; family Caviidae; genus Dolichotis; species Dolichotis patagonum. The sequence goes on from PVJX010019800.1 coordinate 4,084, forward strand.
GAAGGTAAATATGTGTTCTGTGTTATAAAACGAGGTAGATTCTCATACATGTGTTGGGAAAGGGTTATCAGAGACTTAAAACACTTATAGGTTCATTTCTGCCCAAAATCTCATGCATGTTTCTCAGGCAGCTGTGGAATGATATTAGAGTGATGAAAAGCTAATATGTCAACACAGTGACCGAAACTATAGCTGTGATTAGCAACCATGCAACTTTGTGATCATGGTGACAATATCTAGTTGCCTGTACATCTGACCCTGTTTTATGTGTGGTTTCCTCCACTCTCTTGGTGTGTTCCATATCCCAGCTTTCCAAGATCGTCGGCCTCTGTATTCTAATCTCCAACCTCTCCCCAACCTGGTTGATTCACATATTATTTCCTGACGAAGGCATAAATCTCTTTGTTTTTTCAACTTTTGGGGAAATCATCTACTATACATCTGATTTCCTATACATGGCTGGCATGAAAACAAATCTATTTTCTCCCAAGAAGTTCAAAGCCAAAGGCAACTTATGTTCCAAAAACAGTTTCCTGCAAGTATTCCGGTGTATTTATGGGCAGTTTTGCCAGTTTGCATAGGTTATGACTCAAGTTAGGCAGTTGTCTCCAATGAGCCAGCCCTGGAACTGAGCCACAGGACAGGGTTAGGTCTGAAAAATAATTTTAAATAGACTTTCTTTACAACTCTTACAAAGGTGTCAGCCTTTCTTGCTTCAGGACAACCAACCTCCTGAAAGTGAAATCCTTTGCGTTTGACTTTTAAAGATATTGTTTCTTATTTGTGAGACTATATGTAAAATTTTAAAAATCTGAGTATATAATCTATTACATTAGTCTCTGGTTTTCCTAGTATTTTAATAATCACACTTTGTAGATAACTGCTTTAAAAGTATATTATAAATTATCATTATTATTACTAATGAAGGATCTGACAAATATTTAAAAACACAAGCAAAGAACAAAATCAAACTTACTAACTATAAAATTCCATAATTATTTTAATAGAAGATTGTCTTATAATGCTTTATTTCTAGAGAAAACAGAATCAAAGAAACATCTTTACCTTATGCTTAACACTCAAGAGATGCTCTGAAAATATACAGTGAGTGAATACGTGCATACTAATGGAAATAAAATACTAAGATTAACGTTCCATGGGCAGATATAAAGATGAAAATATTATTAATGTTACAGGCAACTGAGTTATAGAAAAATTATAGGCAACCAAATGGAGCTAGACCCTTGAAGGAGCCAGTGCAAAAGACCAGATATCTTGTGACTACAGAAGAAACAGACACCTCAGCTATGGGTCAGACCTCAAGACAAAAAGATAGAACACCCAAATACTTTCTAAGGATAAAAACTAGGATTTGATATTCTAATTAGGTCTCTATCACCTTGAGGAAGCCAGGAGTCACTAACCCTACCCCCTACCAGAAGAGCTCCTGCTCTATATGGATGCCATTTGCTACATGATTCCCCTCCCCATTTGTCATCAATTTAATCAATTTTACCTGAACAATTTATCGTATTGGTTGGCCCACCTTATGACCACTTTGAAGGTTCCCATGTTTTCCCCACTTTAGACCTACCTCACTTTGTGGTTTTACTCTATAAAAGTCCCTAGAAAAGAGTCTTTGGCATCTTACTGGGGACACCTTCTGTCTCTCTCATACAGAAGCTTTCTGTCTCTCAATAAATATATTCTGCTCTTAACCTCCAATAAAATTCAGTCTTCGATTTTAGAGAACACAAGTTTGTAATGGACATCTAGTGAGTTGGGAGTTTCTTTCCCCTATTTCATGAACATATTGAACAATTGTGAGAGAGTCTTAGCTACAGTCACACACACACACACACACACACACAAAATAGCCTCATTACCAACTTATCAACTCTTACACTTATGGAAATCTTTAAAAAATGAAGAAAGCAAGCTAGAGAAATAAGAAAGGAAAAGAAAAAAATATGATGAAAAGAAAAAAAGTAGAGATGAAAGAAGTTAAGAAATGGAGATGTTGTTGAGATTAAATGGTTTTAAGTTAAAGACAACTTCACATTTCAGAATTTTCTAACTTTTATTATTTATTTGCATGAAAATCCCCTCTTCACTAGACTAATCTTGAATGCAAACAGTAACTATGCTAGGTTAATCTTTACAATTGCCTTAATGAGTTACATGGAATATGTACCTATAAACTGATTGAGAGAATGAATAAACAAATGCAGGAGTAATTAACTAATGCATGAAAAGAAGCAGCAGAGTAGAAATAATAAGCATTCATCTTCTAAAATAAAATTGTTAGCAAGCAAAGATGGCCATATGAGCAAGGCCAGAGGCTTTCTGGTATGATCCAAATGCCTTCTGCCAAGTTCTCTAGCTCAAAAAATAACTATTCAAGTGCCTATCAAAGGGCCTGAAGTCTTCTATTAGAATTCATTGCTTTGGCCTCAAGGGCTTTTCTGCCTTTAAGGGTTGTCTGTTAAATTACAGATATCTCTGGGATATATAAAATGTGAAACTATTATCAGCTGAAACCTCAGAGGATATTAGTTGTTGAGAAGCTGTCTGCCTAGGGAAAAAAAGAAGAGAGAAAATGAAGGAGCGCATGTTCACTGAATAAAAGCTTAACACGCCAGGCATTTTACATATGCTCATCTCTTTTAATCGCAAAACAAACAAATAAGAGTGCGCTACACCTGTAGCTATCATTGTGTTTTTTCACAAAAGATATCAAAATTATAAAGGTGATATCAGGAGCCTAAAATAAATCAGCCAGAGTGGAACAGAGCTGGAATTGGAGCAGAGTTCTCAGGCCTCTTCCTTTAACAAGCCTTGCCTACAATCAGAAGCCAAGAGGAAATTGAGATTGTGAAAAACAGTAACATGTATCCAGTATCAGAATTACCATGGCCTTTCGTGAAAGACAGCTCACCATTGTACTGGTTTATTGGAATCAACAAAGCACAATGCCACAAACTTGGTGTCTTAAAATTACATAAATTTATCCTACACAGTTTTGAAGCCAAGATGTCCCAAATCAGTGTTTTGTCAGGACGTTGTTCCCTGTGGAGTGTATAGTAAGGATTCTCCTTTGACTCTTCCAGATTCCAGTAACCTCCAGTATTTTTAGACTTGTAGTAGTCCAAGTGCAGTACTGGCCTCCCTATTCGAGAGACCGTCTTCCTTCTAACTACATTTCTCTGGGCATCAGATGCTGTACGTTATCCTGTGTCCCCATCTCTGCTTGTAAAGGTCATTGCCATCTTAGACGTATCTACTGGTTCAAATAAGACCTCATCTCAACCAGATTTCATCCATAAACAATGTATTTCCAAAGAATATCACATTTTCAGCCATCAATGTAATGATTTCAATATGTATTTTTAGGGAACACAATTAAAATTATAACACCATTTATATCACTTGATTTATCCTGCAAATATAATTTTGATCATAAGTTTTTCAAGTAACTCTTTCAGTGGAAGGTACATAAAGGAGGAAATAAAATGGGAAAAGGGCTTGAGTTTATTTCTATAAAGAAGACTTGGTACTGCAGGTAAGGATCCCTGTATTTGCATTTCTGGCAAAGAGCTTCTGAGGGATTATTGCATTGAGAAGCTGGGCTGTGTTTACCGCATGAATAAAATGTTGAGCAAGTCCTTCCTGGCTATAATTCCAAACAAAGAAACTCAGTATATTGCCATTTTGGAAATGAGAAGGCTTCAGACGAGATTACCGCTGGCCTGAATCCAGGTTGTAGTTGAAGCTGGTTTATTCTTTTAAACATATTTTCAAGCCCATCCAGAGTGACTGACTTTCTCTTGTACATTTACTGTTTTCTTTTACTTTTAAGTTTATTTTTTGTCAGTATATGTTTCAGTACATAATGTTTATATTGCTTGTGTGTAGTCAGTGTATTTATTTCTTAGTCTTATGTGAAGCAAAGACTTTAATGATCAGAGCTGCAAGAATAAGCATTTTCAATCTTCGTGAAGAGGTAGTCTTTGGGAGGGCCTTCCACCATTACTCCTTAATTTTTTTTTTTGTTCAATTTTGCATGTTTATATATGTATGTGTGATGTAGATAGGGGAAAAGCTCTGTCAACCTTAGCTTTTTTTCCGGGGAAAATCGTTGACATTCAGTGTCTTAGAGATCTGAGGAAATGAGCAGTTTAGGAAATATCTGGATAGTTTTCTTTTAGGTCACAGCAAAGAGTGCAGAAGGTCTGAGGAGGTCCTGCACTGGGCTGAGTACCTATGTTCACCCTGCCACACTCGACATGGATCCAATTCCTAAGGCTGCATTATGAGAGGACCATGCAAGTCTCTCTCCTCCTTGACATATGTTTTTGGCATTTTTCATGTGAATTACCTCACTTTACATGTTCTTGAATTTAGAAAAAAAAATGAAGACATATAGAAAGGAAATAAGAACAATTATAATTTAAAATTGAACATTTAATAAAAACTGCAACTTCAGGACACAAAATCAGTCAAAACGTTGTTGTGTCCTTTAAAGACACAGTAAGGCTGATCCAATCCCTTTTACCTTTAAATTGGGCTTGGTTATTTGTTTTACCCATAAATAAATCCACTGCGGATGGACAATAGCTCTACCACCTCTGGTGCCAGTCTTCTGTAAATGGGCCATTCCTCCTCTCCTGGAGAAAAGGTTCCCACCCTTCATCTAAACCTTCTCTTTCTGTAGATTCACAAGCTCCACACATCTCAACCACGAAATTCTCATCAATGTACCCAGCTCAAGGCCACGAAGTACCTCTTTCTCATTGGAGGGATCATACATTATTTCTTTGAGTGCTTACTTTTAAAATTTTGTATCTTACTGATGCATCCTGGGTATTCCTTTCCAATAATAGAAGTCAACATCCCTGCATGCTACCCGCAGGTAACGTGAGTCTAGGTTCCCTGTCTCTACTTTGGGGGCTGTCTTGGACCCTGTCCTGTGACTCTGACATATCTTTTCTTTGAGAAAATATCATTTATTTCCAGAGAAATGTCAACAAACTGGGCAATTGATATGGACTGCAGAGACATGGTGGAGTCAAAATATTAGTGTGATTCTTCAAAAATCATTAGATGTCCAGCTGCAACCTCGCAGAATATGGAGAATAAATCAGGCTTTCAAAAAGGACAGCAATTAGCTGAATTCAGGTGCACCATAAAGCAGCACACACACAGATACACACACACACACACACACACACACACACACAGAGGAAGCATTGTTTAGTATTTACTTTTATTCAATATATACTCTACTATTCCTTTTAAAATTACTGTGCCTATTCAAGAGGCACAAATGGAAGGAAGGCACAATTTAAATGATCATAAAGCTAACAATGAAATAAAAGAAATAGGATAAACCTATAAATGTCACTAAAGCAGACAGAGCACTGGCCCAAAACTGCCTGAACACTTTCTTTGACTTGACTCAGTGTTGTCATTCTCAAGGACTAAAGAACCATCCCTTAGACATGTAATCACCAGGGACAATGTAGGTCTCTGGAGAAATCCTCATTTAGGTTCGCACCAAGTTGTGGAATTAACTCCTGTTATGAAGACATTAGAAATTGTAACTTTTCTCCAGGTAAGGCTAATTAGCAAACACAAATAGCCTGAAATCTAAGGCCTAACTCCACCCTAGCTCTTAAAAACTCACCTGCCCTTTGTCTCTGCTGACTTCTCAGATAGTTCTCTTCTCTATTGCAATAGTCTTCAATTATATCTTCCCACGCATTTAATTTTCCCCAGTGAAATTATACCTTGACCACATTAAGATAATTGCATGCCCTAGAAATTTCAGAGTCAGAAGGATGCATATTTTGATGAGTCATAAACATTTTAACCTGCTACAAGAATTTAAGCCAAATTTTGTGATTTTTGTGTGATGTCTTCAAAAAAATATTGGGGACAAAATAAGCAAACATTAAAAAAACACAATTTAACATTTAGTCAAAAATCAATTTAAAGAATAGTTTTGATTAAATAAAAAATACCTATGACAATCAAATTCTGTGTTCTTCAGCATCCAGAATGAACAGATGCATGATGGAGACTGTGACTACCACACTCCCCTTACTGCGAGGACACCAGTCCCCAGGAGTCCTTCTGCTCTCCTAAGGGCCACTCCTTAGTCATTTGTCTTTCAGCTTTTCCTCTACCCTTTCACAAGTCGCTTAGATAGCAAACACTGCCACGTGGCCCAAGGCCCCTACTTGCACAGGCTCCTTCTTGTTGTAAGGCTGGTTATACCAAGGGCTTAGAGAACTTTTAGGCCCTAGCACAGAGAGCAAGGCATGCCTGAAATATGTTCGATACAAAGGCCTGGAGAGCACTGACCTGACATGAAAAGTCCTCAATGCTCAGGGGTCTCTTCTTTGGAAGACACTGGGGGAGCCATTGAACACACTGCTTTTTCCTCAGAGCAAATATTGAGTGACGTAAAAAGGAAGGAACACAATTTTCCTGCTCTAGTTTTTTTCCCCCTCTGTGTTTTCTTTCCCTCCCTATTTGAGCCCTATTTTTATTTTCCCTCTTGCATTTTCTTCTTTCTATTTTTAGATGCCATATCTGCTCAGGACCTATTAATTCTTTGCAAGAGTCTCAAATTTGAGACTCATTGCAAGAGTCTCAAATACAGCATACAACTAGGCTTCTTCTTTGCAAAACCTCAACAGTGTTCTCTGGCACTCCTGACCAACATTCCAGGAGGAAGAAATACAACCATCCTGATTTACCTTAAAGATGAACCTTTTCCCACTTACATTGGTAGATTGCTTTTCTAGTAACAAATTTTCCCTCCTCTAAACATTCATGATCTCTGAAGAGATGGACAAATTCATCTTTCCATTTATGTAGTATTTTATCAAGAAAATTATCCAATGATTATAAGGAGCTCTGATGTAAAATGTTAGTACCAAAAGATTATCTTTTTAATAATGTCCTTCAGAATTTCAGGTACCAGTTACTTTGCTTTAAGTCAAATGTGTCTCTGACCCTGAGTTTCAAAGTTCATAAAGAAAAGGAGTTTATGTGCTGCACACAACAAATAAAGGAGAGAAAAGAAACAATGAGCTATATCCTATCACCACTGAGCCTGTAACACATTTGAAAATTAAGTGTACAAGCACTCACAGTCTAAGTGGATAATGTAAAGATAAAACAAACGTATAAAGGAGGTTTCTTCTAACATTAGTTCAAGTATAAAGCAGATTGTGATACATTCTTCCTTAATAGGCCTTGCTGAATTTGATGTTCCTCTTTTGAGATTTTCCTACCTTTGGCTCCTCATCTTAGTTATATAGCCTCATGCAATGCGGTGGTTATTAATCCTGCTCACTAACCATTTGTACTTTGTCAGTTTCCAGCTACTAGATAGGATTATTCAGCCATCATAAATTTAGAAGCCCTGAGGAGAAGAACTGTTTGAAGCTCCCCATGTTTCCTCCTGTAGAATGGCCTAGGATTCTATTTGTTTTCTAGCAAACTGTTCTGCAGCTGAAGTCATCGCTCACATGATCCCCTGTGTCACTTCCAATGGTGGCAGATTTTGAGGCATCTAATTGATTCCCAGCTGTGCTGATTTTAAGAGTGACTGGGTCAAAATGACTTTCGAAGTTTGTGAAATGAAGCCAAGAAGGATGGGCAGGAATTGGCCCCAGGTTCTGAGCTCCGCAGAGAACTTTGCATGTGGTGATGCTTAGTGGAGCTTTAGGAGTAGAAGCAGAGTGGAGGGTCCAGAAAGATGGTACCATCAGCAGCATGAACCCCACACGCAGGAGAGCCACAGACAGCATGCCACCTGTGGCAGTACCCACGTGTATCAGCAAGCCATCAGGGTGGGCATCCTTTTACCCCTTTGGAATAGGATGCTGGTCTTGCCATCATATCTAGGAAGCATGAAACATTTATTTTTAATGGTGCCATGCAACTTTTATTAGCATGTGTTTATAGTGTATAATGTTTACATTCCTTGTGGGGAGTTGGTACATGTCCATGCTACATTTTAATTTCTTTTGTTCCATTCTCTGTCCCTTCCCTCTCACACCCCTTTCACCATTTGATCCCTTCTTTTTCTCTTCCATACATGTTTGCGACACATGATGTCACATTCCTTGCGCAGAGTTGGTGAGTATACCTAAACAGACATAATTCCTTTTTTGTCATCCCCTTTATCTATCTTCCCTGTCACCTCCTTCCATCTTTTGATCCTCTTCATCCTTGTAAAAGATCTATCTCCCTACTTCTTATTAGCTTTTATTTTGCCCATTATTTGTAAGTTTGGTTTCTCATAGAAAATAAACCATGCAATATTTAAACTTATGTATCTAATTTATTTTGCTTACCATTATGGTCTCAAGGTACACCCACTTTTCTATCAGGTTGTCTCTCATTAGAGCAGAGTAGTAATCCATTGCCTATAAATACCATAGTGTCTTTATCCATTCATCTGTTGCTGGATACATGTTTTTGACCTTTACTGGTTTACAGCTGAGGACTTTGCCTTATGATTCAAAAGAAACTTTAAACTTTGACTTTTAAGTGATGTTGGAACAAGTTAAGACATTGAAGATGCAAGATGGTTATATTTTGCAGTGTGGAAAGAACATGAAATCAATGTTTTCTTATTGTCCAGAAAGATATATTTTGGGAGTTTAGTTCCTATTGTGGTGGTACTAAGGAGTGGTACAAACTTTAATATGTGAAGTCTACTGGAATGTCCAAGCTTGCTAAGAGCTCCTTCTCTGGCTTTCTGTCTCTCCATGTGAGATCTCCCTCAAATACTCAGTGTTATCATCATGATACAATCTGCTATGAGGCAATAGGAACCAAGGGTGTCCTTGCCAAAGCTGGGGATATGACATTTGGGCTTCTAGCTGTAAGCTGTATAAACCTCCTTTCTTCAGAAGTACCAAATCTCAGCTATTTTGTTATAGCAACAAAAAATGGACAAATATAGATGAGTTCCCAGTATTGTCCACTTTTATTCTATGAACACTGATCTTCCAGTATTATAAGCCAGCTTTTGCTTTCTTCTGTTTTCATTTTTATTCCACTTTGTTTATGGTATAATTTAAAATATATTTTTAACTTAGTCTTGTTCTTCACTTACTTGTTTATATTTTTAAGTTTTATAAGTTAGGGGTTAAGGTGGTAGAATATAAACTTGACACAGAGCCAATTTTTTAATCATTGAACGGATGGTCTTTGATGGAAGAAAGCTTCCCTTGGTAGTTTTCAAAGCTGGGATATAAATCTGAAAAGACAGGACTAGGAGAAGATTGATAATATGAAGAGACAAGTATACACCTCTTAATTATGGAAATGTTCAGAGCACCATCACAGTGTTATGCAGGAGCCAGGACGTGTATGCAAGCTGAGATGTGATTAGATCCAAAGGCTGTAAGATGAATCAATCAAGGGAGAATTGATGAAGCTCCTGTATTATTTGCCCTCAGTTAATGAGAGTGCCCTTTCAACCACTACAGGCTTCTAATGAAATTTTTAATATAATATAATACATACATATATGTGTTATATGGTCAGATTTAGAAGGCATCTGTTACCACAGTTGTTACGTTTGTAGAAGCCAGCCGGAAACTCTGCATGTGCCTGACTGCTGAATCAGGGCTCTTTAAGGCTCCCAGGGTTTCAATATCCTGACCCAAATTAGGTAAATAATTGAGTTATAAGGACAAACCGTAGATACAGTTTGTGAGCTTTGGGGCATTCTGCATGATTAATGGCAGGATTCCTGAGACTGGTGAAAAATGTCATTATAAAGGAAAGGTCAAATGACCCAGGGATCAGACCACAAGCATCGTTTTCAGAAATAAATGTATGCATGTAGAAAAACAATAATGCTTTTTTTTCATCAGAGAGACATGTCAACACTTTCCTTTTCTTTTTCTATCCTTCTTCTTCTCCTTCTCCTTCCCCTTCTCCTTCCCCTTCCCCTACTCTTCTTCCTCCTCCTCCTTCTTCTTTTTGATACAGTATCTCATTATGCAGTCCAGGCGGGCCTTAAACTCACGGCAGTCCTCCTGCCTCAGCCCCCTCAGTGCTGAGATTACAGCTGTACGCTACCATGTCCAACAGCATTGTCGTTTTCTAATAGAAAGCGTCAAGTTAGGTGATTTATTCAATTGAAACTTAAGCATCTATAATGTATCAGATATTTTGTGCCAAACCCTGGGGACGTGTTATCAAAATAAACACATGAAGATGCAAGGGACATGTTCCTTACTCTCACTAAACTTATAGGCAAATATAGAGGAGATGAAATTAAAATATAAGCAAATAAGGAGACAGTATCAATGATAAACAAAACAAAACAAAACATTACCAATAAAAACATATTATTGGAAGTGCTGACCTGGCAGGTCCCTCATCTGTAAACTGGAGGAAATATTGATGGAATTCCATGTCTCTGGAATTATTGTGATTATTAAAAGAAGTAATATGTAGTATATTGAAAGATGATATAAAATAAGTAATGTATGCATTTTCTTCTTCTGTTTCATCTATTCTTCTAAACATAACTAAATTGAGTGCATGAATTTCTACGTAATTTTGCTGCTAATTACTGGATTCTGAAGTATTAATGTTATTAAGAGACGTGTTAAAGGTTAGAGTTGATCCTATGCACTTTTTACTCATTACTGCCACTTACTTCCTCCCCTCTTTATCTTCAAGATTCCTTTTCAAAATATGCAAATCTAGCCTGGAGTTTCCCTCAGTGGTGCATGCAAATGCAAAGTCTTGAGTTCTGTCCTGGTACCAAAAAACAAACATACAAAAAAACCCAAAAAATAAATATGCAAACCTACAAGGCATCAGGTAGCCCATTAATGTTTCCATCTCCCTTTAAATTAGAAATTAGACTACCTGAAAACACAGGTAAGATTAAGAAAAAAAAAATGAAAATTGTCCCAAATTCAAGACAATGCATAATCTTCCTCAGAACCTTAATTTCCGGAGGACCTGTAACTCCGTGGTGCATGTGAAAAGCGGAAGTTGTGAAAGGTGAACCAAAACTCAGAAAGAAACCGAGTTCTCAGTTAGGAATTTTCTAGTTCTCTTTAAAATGAATGAATAATGAAGCACAAACAAATGAAGAACTTTAATGACTCAGTAAGTGTATCTTGCAAAGTCTACAAGAATATTTTATTTTTTTAAAAAAAACTTACCTTTAAAAAAGAACTTTTACTTCTTTTACTTTCAAATGGAGTAGGACACATACCATGCTGGCATCAGAGTTGACCGTGAAAAGACAGGTGAGATATTGCCGAGTAGGGGAGTACTGGGGAAATCTAAAATTACATGTTCTTTGTTCAAATGAGGAGACCACTGAGTACCTATATATCCTAATCTCCTGAAGTTTCCATGGCGATTACAATGCATTTAGGATTAAATCAGAAACCTAGATGTCATCACAGCTTGCTCAGGCTAACTGAACTAAGCAGATTCCGAAACTTAAGGCCTAAGGAAAAAATATCTTTTTTTTTTTTTTTTTTTGGTACCGGGGATAAGCCACTGAGCTAAATCCCCGGCAGGAAAAAATATCTTAAGCTTCTGGTCAAGTGAAGCACTTGGGAAATCATTAAGCCTTCAGGGAATGTTTCTGCTCCTGGCAGTGGGAAAACATTGTAACTAACTGGAAACAGCCTGAGATAAAGATTGTCATTTTCTACATCAGTGTTCCCCAAGTGTGGCATGCCTTAGGGAAGGGATATGAAACACTGAGCAGGGAGCAGTGAGACTGTTTGGGCCAGATGGTTTAAAATTCTTCATTTTCTAGGGTAATCTGTTAGCATACAGGAAAAACCTGGGGAGAGACAATAGGAGATGGTCCTGTGTCAATGGCTTCCATCACTCATTGCTTTCTGTCTGACTTTTTTAGGATGGTAGAGAACTGTGAAATTTTCAGACAGTCTGAGAGCAGAGGTGGGAATAAACCCTGTAGAAAAGGACCTTGTGCTCATGTCCTGGCCCAAGTCCTAAGATGTTGTGACCTTTGGTAAGAAAACAAGAGACACAAAGGACAAAGAAAGGGGTTACCTCACTTGTGGCACTGGAAATAAAAGGGATGCTTCAAGTGACAAAAATTAATAGCCACAATAAAACTAACTGGGATTCTTTTAAGATCACCATGTGCAGATTATTCTAAACAATGTCAGTAATAAAATGTTTCATGCAGATAAAAATATTTTCTGAGCATAACATCTAAATAATTGCTACAGATAGTGTTTTAATAATACATAGGAAAACTTACAGTTCTCTCATATTTGCTGAAATTTATCTTCTAATGAATATTGTGTTCTACATAGTTTTTCAATGTACTCCCAGTGATTCTTTGTGGGCATTTGTAATGGGTTAACGGGAGCAATATCCTCCTCTAAAAGGCCATGTCTTAATTTTCAAATCTGAAGCAATTACCTTATTTTAATGAAAAGTTTCAGTAGATGTAATTAAAAGATTTAGAATGAAGCTATTCTGAATTATTGGGAGAAGAAAACCCCAAATCTCCTGGTAAGTATTATAAGAGAGTCATGAGAGAGAAATACAGAGAAGTGATGAAAGTCGTGTAGTCAGAGGCACTGACTGACAGAGGCACGAGGTATATAGCCACGAGCCCAGAAATCCTGATGGTGATCAGAAGCTGAAAATTCAGGGGGCACAATCTTCTCTAGAATTTGAGGTGAGACTGTGGCACTTTCAGTGCTTAAATTTTGACCTTCTTATCTTCATATCTTCAAAAATTATTTCATTGCTTTAAATTACACATGTTTCACACAACAGCCTAAGAAAAGTAATACAAGCCTCAGTCCAGATTCTCGAGTACAAGCAAATCCAGTTCCAGGATAATAATTAAAGGTTAGAGTGATTTGGCTCTCTTCTTTACCAGCTGATGATTCCATACACTGTGCTTAAACAGAATATTCAGAATAATTGTAACTGAGACAACCTTAATAAGTTCTCTAGCTCTAGCTTTTGGTTGGCTTTGGAAATCACTAATTATGGATGTCACACAGTAGATAAATATATTATTGTTCTGCCTAATGAGTTAACTCATCCTTTGGAAACTGTCCTTTTGACAAATTGCTTTTTTTTTTTTTTTTTTTTTTTGCTTAGCTTTCTAAATTCTCATGACAAGCTGGGTCTAAATGATTAAGATATTGACTTTCAATAAACTTTGTAGAAACTTAAAGAACCAAGAGCATCTGGTGAGCTTTAGACAACTTCAGAATGTGTACCACTCCTCTTATTTTTTAACCTTGTATATCAAGTAAAACAAAGAATATAAATTACTATAAATTTTAACTTGAAGAAAAGTGAAGTGTTCGTTCAGAGAAAAATCACAAAGGCTTGCAACAGGAGGTCCAGCTCAGTCAATATGCAACTCAGACGAAGAAGAGGAAAAAAGAAAAAAAGAAGTCACATGACCAGAATGCCAAAGAACCACACAGCCTTTCTGCTCATTATTCTCTTGTTCTTCTTTGCCTCTCATAAAAACATTTGTGTAACTCATTTCTAAACGAGGTCTTTGACAAAATAACTTCCATCTTCTCAGGATGCTGTCACTCAAGAAAAACTGATTTCCTTCCCAACAACCCTCATCTTCTGAGTATTGGTTTTTGAAGACAGAGCAGCTGGACTTGGGTCTGGTAACACAATGATAGCACGAGGAACAGAAGTTGAAGGAATTTTGTGAAGTGCTTAAGTTTGGAAAAGTACAGCCTGTGAACTGTAGATGTAATAGTTTGTTGAGAATGTGTATATTTTTACTCATAACTAAAATGTTTTACTAAATTTTATTTCATTTGCCTATTCAATTATTTTATTGGAATATGCTTATTGGCATATGCTTATGCTCTCTTTTATATTGTCCTTTAAATTATTTATATTTTGGATCTTCCATATAAGAAAAAATATGTGGCATTTAACTTTCTGAATCTGATTTATTCTACTTAAGAAATTGATCTGTATACCCCTTAGTTTGTTGAGTCTTTGTCTGGTTTTGGAATCAACATACTGCTAGCTTCTGGAAATGTGACCTGCTCTATTCATTCCCTTTCAATTTCATTCAAGATTTTTAGGAGTACTGGTATTAGACATTTTTTGATGTTATTGTATATCAAGAAATTGTAGAATGTATTGTAAAATGCAGTAGTGAATCTATTACTTTCTGGACTTTTCTTAGTTCGTAGGAATTTTTGTTACTGTCTCAACTTTATTTCTTGGTTTGCACTGTTTAGGTTTTCATAGCTTCTTAGATCAGTTTTGATAGTTCAAGTTTATCTACCAATCTATTCTCTATCTAGATTATCCACTTTATTGGAGTACAGTTTTTTGAAGAAATTAACTCATTATTTTCTAGATTTCACTATTATTCATTGTGATTTTGCCTTTTTCTTTTCTAATTATATTGAAATGAGTCTTTCCTGCTTTTGATAAATTTACCTAAGGGTCTGTCTGTTTGGTCCATTCTTTTTAAGAAATCAGTCCTCTGATCCTTTGATTCTTTGTGTTGACGTTTTAGACTTCATTGCATTAAGTTTTACTCTGATCTGTATAATTTCCTTCCTTCTACTTGTTTTGAGTTTGGGTTGTTGTTATGCTAAGTTCTTGAGGAGCATCTTTAGATTATTTTGACACTCTATTTTTCTAACATGGCCATTCACAGATAGAAAGTCATCTTTCTATCCTACAATATATTTTTATTGTGTCCCATAAATTCTATTATGCTTTACTGGCATTATTATTTAATCCTAGGAATTATATGATTTGTTTTCTTGGTCCCTGTCTGTGACTCACTGATTGCTTAAGAGTGTATCACTTAATCTTCACGTGTTTGCATAATTTTGCCGTTGATTTCAATTTTTAATGCTCTTTGATCTGATAATATGCATGGGACAAATTTGATTCTTTTATATTTATTTAATTATAATTTATTGCTAGTATATAGTCTATTTCAAAGACAGTTCTGTGTGCTAGTGAGAAGAATGTGTATTCTATCGATGGGTGGAAGAGTTTATAAAGAACTATTAAATCCATTTGTTCAAAGGTATTGTTCAACTCTGATCTCTATTTTTTTTCCTGATATCTTTTTGTTTTTGTTTTTGTTTTTTTAAGTGCGGGGATCAAACTCACAACCTCAAGCTTGCCAGGCAGGCACTTAAGCCATTGAGCTAAATCCCCACCCGTCTTTGTTGATTTTTTATAAAGTTGATCTCTTTGTGATACTGGGCATTTTAGTCCTTTACTGCCATTGTTTTGGTTTTTATTTGATCTTTTATGTCTAGCAGTGTTTGTTTTTGATAAGTTGGGTGCAGCAGTATTCTGTGTATATAGATTTATAATTTGTGTGTGTGTGTGTGTGTGTGTGTGTGTGTGTGTATTTTGAGGGTTGGAAATTGATCAGCATGGAAAGACTCTGATTTTAATATGGCAAAATCTTTAATTAAAGACTGCTTCTAAGTGATACTATCTTGGCTTTGGTTGCTTTCACATGTTTATTGGCCTCTTTCACCTATTCCTTTTAATACAATCAACTCCACTTGCTGTGTTACAAGGTGATAATCCCTATTGATTATAATAAGCTGAAATTTTTCCAGAGGTGAGATAGATTGTTGGTGCATACATTTTAAGTTGATCATTTCAATAAATTTCTTATTATTTTTATCCCTTACTTATGTTGGAGGGGCAGGTTGGCTGTGTAGTCAGCTTTATTCACTGACTTTTTTTTGGTGTTTTGATCTAGGATTTTACTATGGGGTTCAGGCAGGCCTTGAACTCACTATATACCCTTGACTGGCCTCAAACTTATAGCAATCCTCCTGTCTCAGCCTCCAGAGTGCCACAATTACAGATGGACACCATTACTTGCTGTGATAACAGGTATTTTCAAAGCTTATTTGACCTTGGGAATTTTCCTTAACGTTTTAAAAGTCATTACAGAAGAAAATAGCTCACAAAAAATTGCAGGCAACATAAATTGTAAATATAAAATACACAGAATGTGGTATGAATTGAAGCTATTTTATTTTATCTCTATGATGCTGTAGGATTCCAGAGTGGTTGTAGTTGTCTCTTTCATTACACACACAGCTTCTAAAATTGGTGTTTAAAAAGATGACTTATAGCTGATGAATGTTTTTATTTATCCATTAATTTATTGTTTATTTTCCTGACAGCACTGAGAATCAAGGACTGCCTGGAGGATAGAGAGAAGGGTTCAAAATAGAGTATTAATTTCCTTAAAACTCTCTCTCTGTTATAACTTGCTGATCTTCTCAGCATGAAATTGATTAAGAAATCTACATCACTTAATTCTTTTCATAATCACCTAGTGAGAAACTTGCAAAGAAGAATTTTCTTTTAAAGAGTAATGAGCCAAGTGAGGCATGCAGAAGTGATAGAGTTGGGTATTCAAACACAAGTTTCTTCTTTCTTATGAAATGCCCAGATAAGCAGTGTTTCCTGCTGAGCATCACAGATTCATTAGAACTCTAAAAGGCTGGTATTTGGTAAGAATAACAGGTTAAGAAGACAAAAAGTAGATAACGGGAACCAGCAGATTGTGATGAAAGGATAAATGGACAAAACTAAGACAACTAAAACTAAAATAACTGTTTATGAGGGGAAAAGGTAAATAATACACCTGAGAAGAGTGTGTATTACAAAAAGAGGCTTCTAACATAGTTTTGAAGAAAAATAAATGAGAAAAGGATGCAGGTGTATACCTATGATAGAAGCTTCTTATCTCAAAAGTCAGTTTCCAAGAAATATAAAGCATGTGGAATTGGAAGATCGATGGATCTAGCACTGAAACTCTTCCAGTATTAATATTATAGAGAGCTAAGTTAGAAATTAACATGCAGTCAGAGAAGGAATGAGCACTCAAGGAAGTTAGGACAAAAACATAAGAATGTCAGAGTTGAGACTGGAGGCAAATCTTAAAAGAACCAGGCCTTAGGACAGAGATACAATCATCAGTCCTGCAAGAGTCGCTAGAGTGGAGATGGCAAACCTTTTAGAACTTTCAATGCTACAAACAGCATGCTGTGTCATGCATGCAATAGGTTCATCATCACTGCCCTAGAAGTAAACAGCGATTTTAAATTATGCTGTAATTGGCACCACCAGGGTCAGTGGGATTAGCTAGGCATGAGACACATAACCGGACCTATTTCTTTCCCAGTGCCTTTATTTTTTCCATGCACCCTTGCTAAGTGACTAGTTTCTCTCTGGATACTGTCTGACTATATTTGTACTCTTATAGTTTGATTGCAGCTTGATCCACATTGTACCCAAGCAATGATTTTGCTCTATAAATTATCCCTGACTGAGTGTCTTTGTGACCAGCTACTTAGGAACCTTCCTGGACACCAAGGACCTATTCTTCCCCTTCTTTCTAACAAAACTCTACTAACTTCCTCCATTTGTTAGTGACTTTTACTCAGTGTTGTGAGACCACAAGACCAGCATGTCTGACATCTAACAGGCTGGAGGTCATATTTTTCCATTTCACTAAGAGAGTGACTCTGGATGTGTCACTTCTCTGACTTGATATCTCCTCATCTGGTGCTAAGTAGGCAATTTCTCACTATTGATTGTAGGGATAAAGGAAAAATGTCCCTGCCTTAGCAAGTTTCACTGGAATAAAGTGACAAAGATTGAATAGAAGGAAAGTAATATAAATTTCTTACAGGACAAAAGAGTAACAGCACAAAGCTGCTTATTCACTAGCTAAATATTACTCACAAAATTATACATGTGTTTTTTTGTAGAGAAGGGGTTGAATGCAGAATATAGATAATTTTGAGGACTTGTGAATAGTCATTGGTGTGTGAATGGTCTTTGAAGCAACCTTCTGAGAATCTGAAGTAACAAGGCACAGACATTTGAGTATATTTTACCTATTAATTTTACAGGTTAAATTTCAATGTGGTATTTTCATACATTCACACAACATTTTGATCATATTTAGCTTTCCTAATACTATCATTCACATATCACCTTATTCTCTCCCTCTTGATCAATAACAATCTTAAAAGTTATATATATATAATATATATATATATATTTTGTATCATGGATAGGTACCTAGCCTATTTTCATATTTGTGTACTGTAAATTGTGCTCCAATAAAAATGGGTATGCAGGTATTCCTATACTATATTGCCTGTAATTTTTTGGGATGTGTCAAGGAATAGTACAGCTATTTCTTTAAAAACTTGATAGCCTTATGTTTAGTTTTTAAAGATATTTGCATAATGCGCTGAGCATATTTGTTGTTTTTTTTATTTTAAAGAGGGTAAAACATAACAAAACAGAACAAAGCAGATCAGAAGAAAACAATGTAAGCAAAACAAATTTCAAAGCAAGACAATAGGAGATCAACAGTGGTTACCATAATATCTCTTGTTTTCTTCTAAATAGTTGTCTATATCGTCACACAAAATGAATTCATACAAAACAAAATAGTATAAAACTGATCAAAACAGAATAATGAAAGCATTATGGGTCTTCAAAACCACACGATAGGAAAATCCACTATGGCTACCATAATGTCTCTTGTTCTCTTCAAAATAGCTGTCTATACCTTCATGTATGTTGAAATTAAATAATAAAAAACAGACTAAAACCATGGTGAATGAAGAATAGAAGCATTACTGGGTTTCACAGCATGATGATAGGGAATCAGCAATGGATACCAAATGTCTCTTTTTCTTCCAAATAGTTGTTCATTTCATCATGCATAATACAATCAATTCTCGTAAACTATTTAGGAGAAGTTCTAGGCATGTATAAGCCTCTACATGTATACCTATCCTTTCTACATTAGAAAGAAAAACAAAACAAAACAAAACAAATTACTAGAAAAACAAGAAACAAAAAATACAAATAATAATAGCAAAGAGCTCAAAACAATGACAATATAGGCCTTCAAAACAAGGTGATAGGAACATAACTAAGGTTGTTATTTTATGTACCAATCTTCAAGAGTTCGTCAGATTACCAGACAAAAACATGCAAAATTGTTCCAATCCTATGAATGATAACTGTTTTCTTCCCAGAACTAACAGAATTTGTTGTGCTGTGTATACTTGCAGAGAAATGGAATAGAATAGAAGACACATACATGAACCTATATAGCTAAAATCGCCTGATTCTTGACAGACATTACTCTGTGTTGTAAGTCTGTCCTGGTATGGTTACATGTCTTAGTCCTCATAGATAAAGAGTGGGATTTAGAGTGAAGATAGAAGGTGATTAAGTACCCATAAACAGTATATCCTCAAATTCTTGAGCATAACAAGTACTTCATATTAGTGAAGTTTAGTCTGAAAGTCCATACGTTAATTGAGGGGTTAATGTGTCTACGTGAAATATTTTATGTCTCTTATCAGTGTATTACATTTAACCTGTCATTATTTCTATCTATTTTCATTGGTAGAGCTCATCGAGAGCCTAGTAGCATCTGAAATTTTTGCATTTGCAATGCTTTTTTATAGAGCCTAAACTTAGTGGATACATATTTATTGTTTTACATTTTTTTTTTTTGCTGAACTTAGTTGCATGATGATTGTACCAAGCATAGGCTGAAGCATTTGAGTATATTGTACTCAATGCCCCAACACTCAGAAAGTGTACACAATGACTAGTATTCCGGTAATGAGTGTTTGCAAAAGAAAAAGTCTTTATTGCATGGTCAGCCAATGAGAAAGCAAGAAATGTCATTGAATGCAATGAGCTGTGCTTTTGGTGACTTGAGATTCAGTTAATACAACTAGAAGATGAAAGAGTGGAGAAAATTTATTTTATAAAGAGACTAAGGAGAACATGCTAGCTATTTACAAGCCTATACTTTTCCCTTCTTGTAACTCCAGGTAGGCACAATAGTAGTTCTTTGAGATCTTATCAAGAATAACCCAAGCCTCACATGTGATTCTTTGAAGGGTCTGATATGACTGCCTTCTTGCTATTTACCGTCTCCCTTTAGGCAAATATTCCCTGGGCCCCCACAGATGGTAGCATACCTAGCATCTGTGTTCTTCTAGATCACTTTGTGGTTAATCAGAATATATGAATTTTCTCTTCATTGATAGTCTGTTTATCTGGACATATATAATGGACTTTACTAGTGATATGCTGGATTCAGTGAAGAGTTTTAGGGGAAATTTGGACTGGGCTTAGGATTTAGGATGCCTTAAGAAGTCTGTCTTCACCATGATCCTTTTAATGCTAAAGGGATAAATTGTATAGTGTACAGCACAGATACTAATTCTTAAATCACTCTGACACTTTTGTAGGCTGTGTCTGATTCCAGTAGCTCTTCTCCTGTGGTTAGATCTCAAGTATGTACTCTGTTCTTGTTATGGTTGATACATTGTGCCAATTTGAGAAGTTTAGAAGTTTAACTGAGAGACTCAGCAAGGAGCCAGGATTCTTACTTTGTAAATATGCTCATCCTGTGCAAGAGGAGGGCAAAGAGATTTTGTGCATGCTATACCCTTCTTGGGGGGTAGGTAGGTGGCCTGTATTCAATATAAGGGAGGAGAGGAAACTTGTTTTCCCCTTTTTGAACTGGCTGCTGGCTTGAAGTGTTGTTCCAGTGCCATGCGACCCTGCTTTAGAGCCAGCTGATTATAGACTGAAACCTCCACAAACAGCGAGCTAAATAAACCGTGTCTTCCTTCATTTTGGGTGATGGGTGTTTTGTCCGGGCAACAAGAGAAAAGTAACCAAGAAAGTTCCTTTCCTTTTAGACTGACTTTTCTGTTTTCTTGATATTTATCAATGCTTCAGATGATAGTCAAAGAAACACCACGGTGTATTCATATCAAAGCTCCATAGTGAGCAAAGCACTACTGAAATAAAAAATTTCAAGGAGTGAATGTAACCACAGAAAATGTAGAAGCTTCTATGTTTCCACATATCCCTCTTATAAAAGGTCAAGTAGAGGAGGAGTTAGACTTTAGGCTTCTGATACTCCCCATAATGTCAGCATATTAGGAAAAATGATCAGTCCATAGAAAGGAATCATTCATTAAGGGTGATGACAATTTAGTCTGAGAATATGATTGGTGTAGTTAGGAGACTAAAGCAACACAAACAGCTTAAGGAGGGAATGGTGATTTGTTTCCAGGTTGCTTCAATTATACTGGCATGGCTGCTGAGGAAATGAGAAAGGGCCCTCTGAGATCTCACCCTTGTAGCCTAGTCCCAAAGATTTGCATCAGGAAGAGAGCTGAGTCTAGACTTTGTTTTGTGCAGGCAACTTCCCTTAAAAGACTAATGAAAAAGAAAGAAAATTTGCATTCATTCTTTTGGATCCTTCAAAGACCCTTTCTATTTGTAGTCAGAAAGTCTGGACTCTAGTAATCTGGACACATCTTTGTACTACTTTCAGCTTTGGCTTTCTATGACTCTTAATTTCACTTAGATGGGATGTGGGAATGGGCTTTATAGCCTGGAGAATTTTGTTACTTGGTGACCATATGAATAACAGAACTGTTTATTATTGAAAGTTCATTATTATTGAGAAGGGTTTAGTAAGAGTTTTGGTTTTTTGATTGGTGATTGTCTATATGCTAGTTAGTAATATATGGTAATAATTTTTATGTGTTCAGGTTTATCTTGCATGCATTTTTGTTCAACCTTATAATACTATATCTTTAATCTTTTTAACAAAATTCATTATAGTAGCTTTTTATCATTATAAACTTGGGTTTCTGAAACATTATGTAACAGGTGTGAAGATCTGTATAACTATCACATAGTCTTGTTACTCTCTGCTTACCTAAATTAGTACATATTTATTGAAGACATGGATAGTTTTATTTCTAATGACTAAATATAACTACAGATAAAGGTTATCAGAAAATCTATCAGATTTTCTGATAGAGTATAAAAATCTTAATTTAAGACAGAAAGCCACTAATTAAATTTTATTTCTGACATTTACTAATTGTTTGGTCTATGAGAAAGCACTGCATATTATTTTAGTTATAAAATAAGAATAATAAGTCCACCATATTGATTTCCTAGATATTTTGAAAAGTTTTTACAAAATGATCATTCTTGTTTTTGAAAGTCAGTCTCTAAGGAAAATCAAACTGAGTAAAGAAAAAACCTAAAAACTCAGACTTAAATGTATGGTGTTTAGTAAATTAGTGCAGTTAGATAGATTTAAACAACATAGAAAAGAAAAAATAGATCCTTTTGATTTGTATGGTTCTGTCCAACACTACTCACCACTGACAGAATAATTTTACATAAAATCTAAGTGATTGTATCAACCGCTCATTAGGAATCTATCAAGTTTTTGCACATACAACTGAGTGAGTCAAGACCTAAAGTGCTTTACAAAATAAATCACACTTTCATTTCCAGAGTAGGGGAAAGAGGGAATAATTCTTGTTGATTACAGGATATTTGGGGATGATATTGAAAAATGTTACACAGTTGATTGCACCAAAGATCACACAACTCTGTGAACAGAGTAAAACTATTGAAGGGTACACTGTGGATGACTAGTTAGTTTGGATTCAATGTCAAATTATACATCAAGATAATTATTATTTTAATGATGTCCATTTCTTTCTTTCTTTCTCTTTTTTCTACTTTAAAGGTAGTAGAAATACAACAGAACAAGACAGAATAAAGCCAATTTAGACAGTGCAGTGAATTTGGTACAGAAGTTCACGGCAGCTTACAGGGATAACAGTAATAGGTACCATAGTATATCTCATTACTTCACAATAGTTGTTTAGTCAATTAAGTATAGCAAAATCAAACCAAAGGCAGAACATTATAAACTCAATCAAAAGAGAATATTGACTAGAGTAAAGCAAATAATCATAATGAAACAAAACTGAAAACAACACTTGCTTTCAAAGAGAAGATAGAGGAGAATCCCCATATTTGCTGTGTTGCATACAGTCATCCTGCCAAGAGATGCTCAGACCTCTGTCCCCAGTTGCTAGTGGGGCGGGGGGGATGTTTGATTCCAAGCCCGCACACCCGTAGGTTCAAGAGACACTACTGGGTCTCCTCCTGGCTCATGCTAGAGAAAGGCGCTTACCAAGAGGGCAGGCAAATTGCTTCTTTGTGCAGGCTCCTGGGTTCTGCCATGGCTGTGGATAGATATTTGGGGCCATTCTCTGGTTCTCTTCCTGGATCACAATGGAGGAAGGCACCTACCAAGAGGGCGGGCAAATTGCTTCTTTGTGTAGGCTCCTGGGTTCCACCATCATGATCTCCATTTCAAATAGTGCTTTTCTAAAAAATTATTTCAGTCCTACACTATAAGCATAGAGGGATACTGTGTGTGTGTGTGTGTGTGAGTGTGTACATTTCTTCTTTGCCAGTTTTCCAATCTCTGCCTTTTTGAATTCCTATACATCTCCCCAAAGGCTTCCAAAGCACCTTGATTTAGTACTTCTACCCATAAACTTAAAATCTTTGTTACTCTATTGTAACATTTTTCCTTTTCAGTTTCTATGTAAGTTGGCTTTATTGTGTATATGTTATACATTTGTATATTATATAAAATATAAAAATATTATATATATAATATATATATATATATATATATATATATATATATATATACTGGGGATTGACTCAAGACTTTGTGCTTTCCAGGCAGGCATTTGAGCCACTGATCTAAACCCCTGGCCATAATTTTGCTTTATTTTAAAGTAAAGTAAAATGAACTCTGTAAGAGTTCCTCATCATATGTTGGTGGTCTACTTCCTTTGCTCTTGTGAAATCAAGAAGTCATGGCAGCCGATTTGATGACTTGTTTCCTCAGTTCCCTCTGATCTTTATTATTCATATAATGTTCATGTAATGAATGTTTACAGAATTAAATGCAGTTGTAACAGAAAAAATTCCAAAGGAAAAATGGCATCACTACTGCATCAGCCTAGAAAAAACAGGACAGACATGGCACTGTTCTTCTCATTGCTTCAATTACTGCCATTAACACCAAAGTGTGACAACCTTACTAAACACTGAAGAAGTGTTTTCAAAAACACATGTTAACATTTGGAATCATTAAAGTTTCCTGCTACAGCTCAAATTGCTTGTTCTTTCCTGCTGCCTTAAATTAGAACACTTCAGTTATCCTCCAGGATTTTGACACATTGTCTGGGACAGTTTTGGAATGCCATTCCACATTCATTTAATGGTAAACTTATTCTATACAGAAAAATAAAAGATGGGACACATATTGCACTCACTCTAAGCAACTTTCTAAGCCATTTGTGTGACTGTGTTTAAACATACTATTGATTTGCATCAGATTACATTTCCTAAAATGGAAAATTATTCTTTTTCAATTTTATCTTCACTTTATTGTACTTTATAGCTTTTTTGTAAATTAAAAATCCATTATTCTTTATATTTCTCAACAGTATTCTTTTTTTACTTCTACAAATTACCCTCAATGCAAAGGTGGAATCGCCACCCTATTATTGGGCCATAATCAGTATGTATTATGTAGTTTGATCCCTTAGTTTGGTGCAGTTTTGTTGCTGACACAATGTCAGAAGAAAAAGTTACTATAGAGACATAGGAAGTTAGTAGGAAAGATATAGGGTGACTTCATACTAGAACACTCATTACATGAATATGATTGCATTCACAGTATTTGTGTTTTACCTAAGATAATTGTTATAATAAATTGAAAGAAATGAACATTAGCTTGCAGAAGTCATATGACTTTTACAGAATAACATGGAAAGTATGTGGAACAGTTGGTGTTACAAATGATATGCATTTTCCAAAAATTTATGCCTAATTTGTACATACCTTCCATTCACTGATTTAGCACCTTCTAAGCTAAGGACATAGAAGCCATGTGAAATGAATGCATGGCATCCTACTGCCTTCATTCACTTGATTAACGTAGATCCTGTCCAGACAAGCTGTCCTGTGCCATGTTAGGAAGTACAGATAAAACCAAGCATGATAGATAGATATAAAGAGGTTACCCATGCACTCTTTCCCAGGATGTTTTAAAGAGAATTGGATCATGGGATACTACAGCTGACTTGCTGTTAGGAAGTAATGTTTGGTCAGGGGATAAGGCTCTTCGAGTGGGGTGAACTGGAAGGAAACATCTCCTTCTTTTATTTCTCCCTTCAGTTCTTTTCTTGTTTGATATCAGCTAATGTTTTATTATTATCTCTGCCTCTCTCTTATTCTTTACCATTCTGCTCATTCAACTGGAAGTTGGAACTATGTGGATTAATTATATCTGGTTTGTTCATCAGTTTTCTGTTTGAAATTAGTAAATTCAAGGTGCCAACAGGAGATAGGAGGGCAAATAAAGGGGGAGACTTGTTGGTGTTTTGTCATCTCTCTCCACCACATTGTAAGATAACAGTGACTGTATTGTTATTATTAAAAACTACAGCTTCTGAAGGGGACCTTCTTCTTCACCAATTTTGTTTCAGGTTCCAAGAAAAAGTGGCTCCTACCCTTGACCTCAGGCTTAGCAGTTGTAGAAGAGCCCTGCTGTTGCTCATGACTTATTTTTCTTTATTGCTTTCACACTTTTTTTTCATTTTGTTTGTTGGGGATCTAACCTAGGACTGGATATGTACACACTCAACCACTAAGCTACACCACCACCTAAGACTTCTTAAAATATTTTCCTTTAAACTCTTTTCATTCATCTTTTTTGTGGCCTCTGTGGTTCTTTCTTAACATAGGAGGGACAGGGGATAGGAAAACCAAGACATGTGTACTATACATCTAAGTCTTTTAGTGACTGAAACCATCCCACCAGACTATTTAAAGAAAGTTCCAATCTTCTACTTTGACAAATGAATTATTACATATGACCAAGGAGATCAGATTTGCTTATGCACAGGACTATTAGAACCTCTATAATTCCATTCTACAACTGCCTGTTGTTTCACACTGGCATTATCCTGTGTCTTGAGATGCTTCATGCACAGGTATCTAGACATTTGGGTCTATAAATTCAAACTCTGTAGACATCTCCAATCATGTCTTGACCACCAGTTATGGTTATGGGTTTACATACTTGTGGTGTGTTCTGATTTTCACAATTTAAACTTCTTAAAGAGGCCTTGTGAAAAATACATGGTGAAGAGGACATTATAGGACTCCTGGGGGGTCAATACCCCTTGGGCTGTAGTGTCTTTTCTTATGGGTTAGGATGTGATTGGAAGCAGACCAGAGCAGAGTCCATTAAACTATAAGGACCCTTTTGGGAGACTATAACCAAATAGGTAGGTTATCTCTTTTCTTTCTAACCCATAAAAATAACCTCTCACCTCATAGGTTTCCTGGCTCTGGAATATAAGAATATATAATAGTGATTTCAGTGATTGATGTGAGACTGATATTTTCTGGGCAGAAATCTCAGTGTGTGTTGAGATTTTAAAATTACTGTAAATACAAAGTTTTTCCTTTGATCTTCTTTGAATTTAGAAATTTAGCTAATGGCTAGCACTATAAATATCTTGGATAATGTGTTACATACTGCAAAAGTAATTTTAAATCAGACAGATAATTCTAATCTAGTTCCAAGTAAATAGATTTTCTGAAAGAAAAAGTCTGGCAGACATTTTTACCAGCTTTTTTCTAACCTGACTTTTTTTTTTAAATAACTGAGACTCCAGGTGGTAAAGAGGATCTTCACTCAACTGACTGGCAAACTCTTGGTAGTTTCACAGAAACTCTGATAAAAGCAAACCAAGGTTTAAAGGTACATATGTCTAAGAAGGAATCCTAAGATCTGAAATATTGTTTTGTAGTCATTATTGATAATTTGGAATATTGGCTAATAATGTTCTCTTTGTTTAAAAAACTTGTTCTACATATTCAGTTAGATTTTACATTACTTCCTGGCAGAAATGAGATTACAGCAGTTACTCTTCGGTTAATAATCAGTATCTTTGACAAGCTTAGAGACAGGTCATTCATCACTGTTATTTTCAGATGCCAAGTGCCCACCTGCATAATCACTGTAACTTGATACAACATGATAGTTGAGCCAGACAAATGCTAACATGCTAAGTTGATCAAACTGGCAGATGGCTACTGTGGGCTTACTTTATGGTTGAAGGGCTGCCCTTTAAAAATCCCATGGAGGGAGTAGAAAGGAATGAAAACTAGCTATTAGCTTTGGTTAAATAGTTTGCTATCCAATGTCCAGGTCGCAGAATCCTGATTGGCAGTGCTTTACAATGCATACTGTTTTAAAATTGGTAATATAGTTCCTTCTACTACGAGAGATCAGCTTTGTTCCAAATCTTCAGAATGACAAAAATCAGTAAACTATAAAGATTTATAAATTAATGATATACAAACTATGATCTATAAGCTGGTATTGGTCAGCATTTGTTGACTTTGTGTCTGTGATAACAAGTATAAAAAATGAGAGCATTTATAAATTTTTATCTCAATTTTCTATTTTTACTTATGTAAATAGACTAGATATGAGGAGGAAGGAAGGAATATTTCAAACAGGCAAAAGAATATATAAAGGAGCCCAGGGATCAGAGGGTATGCAATAGGCAAGAACCATGCAAAATATAATTTTTTGTTTTTTAATTGGTACCGGGGATCGAACTCATGACTGTGCACTTGCAACGCAGGTGCTTATGCCACTGAGCTAAATCCCCAGCCCCAAAATATAACTTTTTAATTTGAACAAGAGTTGTAAAAGAACAGAACATGGCATAGATGTTATCTTGTGTGGGTTAAGAAGTTCCATGTAAGTGGTATAAAAAGACTTTTTTTCAATCTTATAAGATACCATGAAAAGGTTTTAAGTAAGAAAATGAACTAATGTGCTTAAGTTTTAAAAAGTTGACTCTGATTCCTCAATGATGTGGACATTTGAACAAGCAGAATCCAGGGATTCATATCCTATAATGGATTCAACTGTGTTACGTACAAAATATACATGTGTTAAATGTGTCACCTACAAAAATATACACTGAAGCTCTTTCAGAATACTCCTTTATAATGTAATCTGACCTGGATATAGGTTTGTCAGAGAGGTAGATTACTCACAAAGACTGTAGTGTGAGTGCTGACCCCATATGCCTGTTGCTCATATAGAAGAGGAAAATTTAGAACCAGAAGCAGATATGCATAGGACGAAGATAATTTGAAAACACACAGGCAAAAAGACAGCCATGCGACTGAAGTTGCACATACATGTCAAAGAACACCAAAGATTGCGAGCAAGCACTGCAAGACAGAAAGGATAAGGCAGGGTTCTCCCATTCAGACATTAGAGAAAGGAAGGCCCTGCCAGCATCTGGATCTCCCACTTCTAGCACCCCGAACTCTGAGGCAAGGTTTTATGTTTTTCAGTTACCCAGTTTTGGGTAGTGTGTTGTAGCAGCCTTAGGAAACTAACCCATATGTTATAGTAGAAGACTGAGTAAAAGATAAAATTCTCTGAATAAAATAGAAGAAGTGGTAAAGCAGAAAAGAAATTTTGAATTACCAGGATATGACTGCATTTAGAAAATAAAATTGGCAGAGTAGAACAGTAGATGTGAAGAAGAATAAAAAGGAGGAGGAGAAGGAAAAAAAGAAGGAGAAGGAGGAGAAGAAGAGAAGAAGGAGCTGTTTGGGCCCATAGCCCCACCCTTCACCCCCAGGAAGTCTCCCAGAGACCAGTATCGTGGCCTGTCTCTTTGGGACCCAAACCTCTGGGACCCGCAGAGTGGCCTGGGCTGTTTGGATTGAAAGTCTGCACAGACCTGCATCTCGGCGCGACTGTTTGGGACTAGTAGGCCTGCCCTTCATACACAGGGAACTGCCAGGAGACCGACATCTGGGCCAGGTCTGTTTGGGCCCATAGCCCCGCCCTTCAACCCCAGGAAGTCTCCCAGAGACAAGCATCGCAGCCTGGCTCTTTGGGACCCAAACCTCTCGGAACCACAAAGAGGCCCGGGCTGTTTGGATTGGGGATATTGTGGAGACTGGCATCTTGGCCAGGTCTGTTTGGGACTGGGAACTTTGCAGAAAACAGCATTTTGGCCTGACTCTTTGGGACCTGTAGGACCACCCTTCACTCCCAGGGAACCTCCTGGAGAGCAGCCTGAGACAAAGCACGGTGGCCTGGCCTGCCTGAGATTCCACAGGCTCTGGGGTGAACACACCCAGCATTTGCCTTACAAATTAGGGAGCCAGGAGCCCACAGAGGGGAGTTAGGACCCTGTGAGGAAGCCAAGAGCCTGTGGGGGAGCCACTGCCCCTCCAGGAACTGAGGGTGTAAGAGGTAATTCACCACACATGCAGAGAAAGCTTTGGAACACTGCTCAAAGTAAGGAAATACAGAAAAATGACAAAAGGAAAGACCAAAAGGCAGGCTCAAAGCCCTAGCCCTCCCCAAGAAAGCTTAGAAGAAGTGTACATAGAAGAAAAAAGAAGCCATACACCTGAAATGTCGGAAATGATATCAAATGAAATAAATATGCAAATAGGGAAAGCTATGGAGAAATTCAAATCAGAAATACTTGCCCAGGTAAAAGAAGAATTGATAAAAATGGTGAAAGAAATAGTGAACACATCTAGTGAAAACACAGCTAAAATATTAGAGGAACAAAGCAAACAGATAGAACCCCTGAAAGAACAATATAAGAAACAAAGAGAATGCATAAAGCAGATTCAAAAAGATATACAGGAAATCAAAAATTCTATTGAAAGCTGTAAAAACTGCCTCAATGAAAGTGAAGATAGAATTTCAGACCTTGAAAATAAGAGTGCAGCCAGTGAGCAGGAAAGACAAGATCTTTTAAAAATAACAAAGAATCAGGAAATAACAATTCAGCACCTGCAAGATGATGCAAAGAAAAATAACATAAGATTAATAGGGATAAATGAAAAAGAAGGGGACAGCCCAAATGATATCAAGAGGATATTTACAAAAGTAATAGCTGAAAACTTCCCAAACATGAGAAGAGAAAGAGACATCTGGATGAGTGAAGCATATAGAACTCCAAACAGCCATAACCAAAACAAAACTACACCCAGACACATAATAATCACCATCCCAGAAATCCAACATAAGAATAGAATACTAAAAACTGTTAGAGAGAAAAGAGAGATCACCTATAAAGGAAAACCTATCAGAATCACGGCAGACTTCTCAACACAAACAATGAAATCAAGAAGAGCAT
>PVJX010019801.1:0-34304 GCA_004027295.1 Dolichotis patagonum
CTAATGGCCAATAGCTCGCCTCCACGTAGAACCCTTCGATTGGCTATAGATAGCTTATAAGCTTAGTGTAAGGAAGTGCTCATTGCACAACACGCAGGGAGCCGTCAAGGACGGACATGTGATGAGGTTGCTGCCCGGTCAATAAAGGAGCTTGCAGAAGTCCAGTGTTCGTGTGCTCTCTTCTGCGGGACGGAGTCGGTGCCGGACAATCAACAATAGCCCAAATATTGTAGGCTTAATGACAGTACCAAATAATAAAAAAATATAAACTTTTATTTGAAAGGAGAGTCCTGAAGACTCCTTCTCAAGAAGCACATCCTGAGAAATCGGTTTTCCAGCATGCATTGTATCATGCTGAAGTACCAATGCACTCAAGTCCCTGTATCCATGGTCTAATATGCACTGGTTACTTCTTTTACTGTCAGCAGGATTTGGGATTATCCACATGATGCTAGTTTTACTAACTTTCATACTGCAAGTGTTTTGGTTCAGGAAGGATTCCTGTGAGATTTCAAAGAAAAAAGGCCTGGAACACAAGTGGAAATTAAACTCAAAGTGAAGAAGCAACCACAGGAAGTGAAATTTGCCAGGAATGTAGATTGTCCTCTGTGCAAAACTGCATGCTATGAGTGGAACCAGCCCAGGAGGAAGAGAATGTGGGCTGTGACTGTCAAGGCTATGGCGATTTGGTTGCCTAAGCCCTGTGAAACTCATCTTTTATCAACCTGTGCTTTGAACGTCGGATATGGATCTACAGGACTTAGCGTTTGCCCTTTTGGACTTTGGTCTTAGTTTAAACAAGTTTTTTTCTGTCTTTCTATTCCTCCATTTGAAATGGGAATGTTTATTTTTGTCATGGGTCTTGGGACTATTTAACTAGTTTTTGATTTTTACAGAGGTTAACATTTAAGAAGTTGGCCTAAGTCTCAGAAGCAAATTGCACGTACACTTTTGAAAAATACTGTAGCTGTTGCAGTTTTGGGGAATAGAACACTGCACTTCCTGTTGTGGGAAACAAGACTGTATTCCATTACACTGACTTGTGAATTTGCTATGGTCTTTATCTGCAGATTAAAATGGTGTGTGGAGATGCACTCAGGTAGCAAGTTGAAAAGAGGTAGGATGCGGTAGTAAAAGTAAAGTTTTGGACTAGAGGGCATTGGGATGAGCTCTGGGAATTGGGGGAGCACACTTCTATGTGTGTCTGGGTCATGGAGGAGAGGCCACTGTTCCTCTGCTCTATTTCTGACCATCATGAGCTAAGCAGCTTTGCTCCACCACATTCTTCAGCAATGAGATTTCCAGTGGACCCTGCTGACCCTGATCTGAATCTCCTTGGACAGTGAGATGACATAAGCTTTTCCTGTACTATGTTGTCGATATTAGTTATTTCATCTCAGTGATGGAAAAGCTGACTAAAATAAGGATAATATATTAACTTCATGTTAATTTTTCAATGAACATCAATTATATTTTTGATTTCGCTGTTCTAGTTTACATTTCTATGGGAAACAAGATTATCCATAAGTGAACTGAATTCAATGACAAACAACTAACTGGAAACCTAAAGAAGCAGCGTACAAAGAGATAAAATATTTCAACATTTGTGGAAAAATCCAAATATTCACGACAATCATGTAACCCTGTAAAATGAAGCAAGATGTGATTAACATTTGAAGGAAGAACTAGTAAGGATTATTACAAGATTTTGGCACCAAATGAGGCTGCAGACATTGCAATATTTCTGCTTTCTTGTGGGATTTCCTACAGAATTCTTCCATTTACCAAAGGAAAATTCTGACAAAAGTCTTGTGTTTCTGGCTATCACTGATCTGTTTTTTGTCTTACACAGTATAAATGCATTGCTTTTTAGTGGCTAGAAGATCAAAAAAGAATGGTGTAGGTGGTACTAAAATCTTTGCAAATAAATGGAGGGAATTTAAGTAGAAAAGGGGTAAAACTGTGTGCTTTCCCTAGCATCCTCTCAAAAGGTGCATAAAACTTTGTAAAAGCCATATCTCTAATATTGAAATTAACACTTGCTTAAACTCAGAATTAAATATACCACTTAATACACTTTTTAACTACTTCAACAGATCTCTAATTTTTTTGTGAGATGTAGGTTAGAAGTATACAGGAGACAGATCCTTTCTAGGACAAACGTCAGGTCAAGACACATGCAGGGAGAAACAAAAAGTGTTTTAATAAAAGAATTGTAATCACCACTTATACTGAAGGTAGTCACAAAAATATTAAGCTATAATACATGCTGAATGATGACATACACGCCAGGACTAATTGTCTAGGAGGAAAAGTGGGTTTATTGCTATCCATTACGCATATCCATAGTTAGTACCCACTCCCTTACCATAAGAATTTTCAATAAAAAAGCTGAGACATATGAAGGGACAACAACAACAAAAATACAGATAGAAAAGACAAGGAAATCATTAAAACATAGAAGTGTGAAACAGCAGATAGAAAATGTGGTATGATTGCTGTTAACATGCCACTTAGTGCCAAACGGCATTCATAGGGTCAAGATGTGCTACTGGGATAAGACATTCCATGCAAATAGAACCCCAAAGCAATCAAGAGCAACTGTATTTATTGTTTGGTCTTTTGATACGACAGGGAGGAAAAAAGGGAGATAAAATGGAGAAGGAAAGAAAAGAGGCCGTTATTGTGGGCATGAGGGGGCTGCGGAAGAGACCCAAGCACCCTCTGAGGGAGACCAAGGTAACCGTGCGCTTTTACTTGGTTTGACAGGGGTGGAGTTGAAGAGACAGGCGGAATGACGTGTTGACAGCTGATTGGGGAGCGTCGGTGTGCTCGGAGACTGGGAGGTTTCACTTTCAGGTTTGCTAGAAGAACACAAAGGTCAGCGCTCCAGGGAGGCGCTGTCCAGCACCCTGCTGACTCGGAAGAACGCACATGGGAAAAACCTGTCGCTTACATAAAAATAGCCTTTAAATAAAAAGCAGTAAAAAGAGATAACTCATTATATAAAGACAAACAGATCAGCTTAGCAAAGGCAAATGACTGTAAAAATACTGGAGACATCAACATCTCATTTCTGGGAATGGAAAGATCATCCAAACAGAAAATTAACCAAAAAGAAAGCAGTTAATAGCTTTCCTAACCAAAGGAACCTAAGAGCATATGAAGAACATTCTATCCAACAAGCGCAAACACGTATTTTTGTCATCTGCACATGGCAAATTTCTCAGTATAGATCATTTGCTACATCACAAAGTAACCTTTAAAAAGTAAATAAATATAAAATAAAAATGTACCTTTTCTGTCTCCAAAGCAATAAAAGTAAAAGGAGATAAAAAGTAAGGTTGGAAATTACAAATTTTCATAGAAATTAAACAAATTACATGAAAACACCAATGGAAAAAGGATGCAATCAAGAAGAAAAAATATTTTAAAGTTTAAAATACATTGTATTTAACAAGCCATACCAAAATAAATGTCTAAAATAAGTTTTTACCTTTTTCCTCGCTTTGTTTTTGAAATTGTTTTTTCCCTTTGAAATTGTTTTTTCAAATCTATTTTATTTCAAAGAGGAGAAAAAAGGAGAAAAAGTGTCAAAATACATCAATCGGGGGCAACAATGGTACGTGCATTGCCTGCTGTTGTCCCCAAATCATTCACTCAGAGCACAAGACATCTGCATTCAATGGTTCAAACAATACCAGCACAAATTCTTCTAAGAAATTTTTTTAAAAATGTAAAACAAGTCAAAATGGATACACTGCACACAAAAATTATGGAAGACAGTGAAATTAATACAGAGGAAGATAAAACTCCCAATCTACTAGATATCAGATACACCAAGTTTGTGTACCCTGAAATCAATGAATGAACACCAAAGGACAAAAGAGATCAAGAGAAGGAAAGGTTTGTGTGGAACCGGAATAGCTCCTGAGAGACAGCAGGGGTCCTCACAGAGGTTTTCTACTGAGGCCTTTGTCACAGGTAATTTATATAACAGTCACAACACAGATACTGTCTGGATCAAACCGTTCCCAACCTGTACATTTACAGGTACAGCTACTAGCTAATATTGGTCCAGTAGCCAAGTGGGTCACATAGCAAGAGTACAGGGAAAGAACAGAGGCATTCCTGGGAAGGGATGGATCCAGGTGCTCTAGTCAGCTACTGACACCTGTCTGTTGACTTCACTGAATCAGGTGATACCAATTGTAGTCTAATTACAAGTCACTTTATCCCATAGAGGAGGCAAGGAGGCCTGGTCATTTCATCTTTATCTTGAGGCCTGGACTCCAGCTGTACCTCCAGCCACAATTCTGATGTCCATTTTGTCTGCTGACTTCCTTGATAGCCCTGTATATTAATTTCTATCTAATTTAGCTGCCTAAAATAAAATCAGTTCTATGAAGGAATCCCATACACTTGTAGGGCCCAACAGTAATACCTAAAAATCAATAGTGTTATTATATGCCCACAGCAAATTACCTAAAAAATAATTCAAGAAGGTAGAACCCAATTAAAATAGCTAAAAATATACATAGGAAAAAATTAATTGAACAATTGAAAATGTTATAAATCATTGATCAAATTGCTTGAAGAACATGCACAAAAATTCTCGCATCACATATTCATGGATTAGAAGAGTCAGTAGTTAATATACTTGTAATACTCAAAGCAATCTACAGATTAGTGGAGTTCCTTTCAAAATCTCCAGGACCTACGTTACAATACCAGAAAAATAATCCTAAAGTCTTTGAGTACCCAAAGCAGCCTTGAACACCAAGAACAAAGAAGGACATATCACACAATCTCAGTTTAAATTATACTACACACCATAGTAATAAAAGACAGAATTGGCATAAAAGTAGACACACAGGCAAATAGGATAGAATAGAATAGAATACAATAGAATACAATAGAATACAATAGAATAGAAGTAAGTAAATTGATACTTCTTCAGTCAAATCACTTTCCACAAAGTGCTAAAGCAGTGTTTTCCATTAGTGGTGCTGGAAAATTAGAGGTTCATCTACAGAAGAATGATGACAGATCTCTGTCTCTCACCAGTTATATAAATCAAAGCAAAATACCTTACAGGTTTAAATGTAAGTTGACAAATTTTAAAACTACTTCAAGTAAACACAAAAGCAAAGAAAACAAAAACAAAAATAGACAAATGAATTACAGGAAACTAAGAAATTTCTGCTTGGCAAAGGAATTAACAAAGTCGTATAACTACTTATAGAATGGGAGAAAATATATACATAATAAGCACCTGAAAAGATCTAATATTTGGAATTATAATGAACTCTAAAAATCTCAGTAACAAAATAAATAAATAACCAGACTAAAATTCAGCAATAGATCTACATAGACATTTATAAAAATGATGTTCAAGAAACAAAGAAGCACAGGAAAAAAATGTTAAACATAATGAATCATTAAAGAATTTGAGGCCAAAATAGCTATATGAAAACCTACCACAGCAATAGTGATCTATTCCAAAGCATTAACAATAGCAGGGACTGTGAGACACATATGCCAAAGCTCACCCTGAAATAGAGATTTTAGGAATGCAAATTATTGTAAACATTAGAAAAACAGTATGGAGGTACTACAAAAATTCAGAATTAAGATTCTGTAGGATTCAACAATCTCCCACAGGGTATGTATGCAGAGGCGAAAGAACTATTCTGTCAAAGAATAATCTGCATTTTTCTAGTTATTGTACCATCTTCACAAAAGCAAAATAATGATACTAATAGTAATAGAAAAAGAATAGAATTAACTTAAGAGTTTATCAAATGACGGGATGAAGAAAATGTGATATGTAACTACAGCAGAATGCTCTTCACTCATGAAAATAACAAAAAACCTTTTTTTTAACAACAAGACTGGAAATGGAGATCACTATGTAAAGTGAAATGAGCAGATGTGGACAGTAACTACGTGATCATTCATAAGTGGGACCCAAAAATTTGATTCACTGAAGTTGAAAGTGCTTGAGACTCAGGGAGTTGAGGGGGCTGGAAAAGGCTGACCAATATATGCTAAGTTACAAGTAGGAGTAAGAATTTCTGCTGTGATTTTTGCACTGGAGGGAGGTTATAGGAAATACTTATGTACTGCATGTTGTAGTAAGCTAGAAAGAAGAATTGTCATAATTTTATCATAAAGAAGTAATAAACGTTTGAGGATACAGATTTTATAAAATGATGTAAGCATTTTAGTTATACATGTAATAAAAAATAGGATAGCCATAAATATATATCAGTGTTATTTTCTTATATATCAGCTAATAACATATTAAAGTTAAATTATAAAAAAAATTGACTATTAGATAGATGGGATGTGAAAACATGTTTAAGTTCAAAATTATTATTATTATTATTATTATTATTATTATTATCTGTATCAGGGATCAAACTCAAGACCTTGTGCTTGCCAGGCAGGCACTTACACCACTGAGCTAAATCCCTGGTTTCAAAAATATTCTTCTGATGTTAACAAATAATGTACAAGAGTTTTCTGTTTCTGGTACTTTTGAATTATTTTCATGTTTCTGCATGAAAAATGTAATATTTTTTATTCCTACAGATAAGTAATATTTTCATTTTACTTTGTATCTTCTATTTCTACAATATCATTTGGGTGGACTAGCTTACATAATTTTTTCTTATTTGGGAGATGATTTTTGTCTGTAAAGTACCTTTATGGAATGATTCTGCTGTCTGTCAGCTTCTACAGGGAGAGATGAGGAGACATTAAGCTACTGGTGTATATTCTCATTTTTTCCGGGATTTTCTGATTGCCGAATATAATCCAACATTTAGCACATTACAGGTAATCAGCAGTACATTTTATTAATATAGGATTTGCTTAACTCCTTCAACTTGATTGAGGACTGTTGTGCTTATGCTGTGGCTCCATAGTGATATCAATAACTATGTAAAACACATAATGTACGAATAAGTAAGCCGCTCTCCTCGGCACTTACACCGCATCTCATTGACTCTCTGATTTCTCCTCCTGTTCTTCACCCATCACTTTGTATCTTCAGCTCTTCATCATTTGGTTGGGATGGTAAGCAAAGTATAAAAGAGGGGAAGAAGCAAGATCTTGTCAATGTTTTTCATTTTATAAAATTGCATTTATCAGTCTTGGGGATTAAATTGAAGTCAGAGAGAAGAACATATATGCGCACATGCACATGGATACACGCACATTCACTGTGGGTTCTCTTTCCTTCTTTAATCTAACTTAAAAATTCACATTCAGCATCATTTTTAGAAATAGAAATGTATGTAGCAGAACATGATGCTAAAACCTTAATTATGCTATTGCACAGTATAGAAAAATAGGACATCATCAATATATTTGAAGTCTTTTTTATAACACTCCAGGGCTCTATTTCCTGACAAAGAAAACTAATGCAAAGTTCAATTAAAAATGCTAATAATGATTACAGTAAAAGGTATGTATTTACTAATGCCCTTCAAAATATTGCCCATCCCTGTGAACACACTTACCCCATCGTTCCTGCCTGTCGGAAGCAGACTGGGACTCTTCTTTTCTGAGTGTCTTTAGGTAAATGTTGCTGTCAGAGGCCACGAAGTGGAGGACCAGGCCCGTGGGAATCATTGCTGTGTGTTCGCATCCTCCGTACTCACTCACTGGTGCGGCACCAGGTTACTTCCGGCCCTTCCTCAGAGTCTGCGTAGGTATGAAAGATAAATGCTCTGAATCCGCCAGTGCAAGACAGAGAGGACGTCACAGCTAAAGTCACTCACAAAAAGAACTTCCAGAAAGTACGAGCACAGTGGGATAAGCTGGTTGATGCCCTGGGGAGCATTTTGAAGGAGATTAATAGCTATGTGTCTTCCATTAGACTTACCTTAAAATATAAATATTTATCATATTTTTATCACACTATCTGCAATTTGAGGCAAAATGGGATATGCATATTTCACCTATGTAGGTTTATGGAAACCCTTTACAGAGAATTTGTGAAAGTGCTGGTGATTTAAACAATGCATTTGGTTGTGTCATGTGCACTATTTGGAGCTTTGAATTTGAAATACTTATATTTTAATGTATTTTATAGTATATTTTTGAAAATTCTAATATTGTTAAAAGTGTAAAAGCAAATAATTTTCTGGATTTGTTATCCCAGTGTTTCTACTGGTGGTGTATGAGGATAAGTTTGCCATATTTTCTTCCTGACATTTCCTATCCTCAGGTTTGGTGAGTAAAAAATGAGTTGCATGATTTCAATTTTTATGGCTAGAATTACAAAAAAACTGTGTGCTTATAATTTTTCTTCTTTATGAAATGTTTACTCTTGACTTTTGTCCATGGTAGTTTCCGGTTTCCATTCTTAACTGATTTACAGAAATTCTTTATGTAGTTTGGACATTTCTTTAAGGTTATATTAGTTGGAAATACTTTGTCTCACTCTATGAGTATACCTGGAGGATCTACTATAACTCAACAAAACAAAAATTTAGGAAAGGTGACTCCATGTTGCAACCAAACCCCCCAGTTGTTGTTAATGCGACTTCTTAAACAATGCCAATAATTAAGAGACATTGGGAAATATGTTTAAACATAATTAAGCATGTGACAAGTTTTGAGTGTAGGAACTTCCTAAAAGATAAGGTGTCCTAGACCAGCTCAGTGGACTCCTTGAGATGAGTGTTTCAGTGTGCCCAGCCTTGTGAGGGGTAAAGTTGGCAGAGTACACAGAACTGATTCTCTGTGAAAAGCTGCTGCTTCTAGTTAGTTGCATCAGCTGCAAAATGTGACAAGCCTTCTTCTGCTCATGTTTCCATGATGTGACTTGACAATTTACTGTTTTTCTCCAGTTAAGGAAAAAAGTTTTAATTTATATAATGTTTAGCAATTTAGAATGAAAGAAGCATAAAAGAATGAGTTAGTGTCAGTTATTGCCCGCATTGTAACAATTTTTGCTAACATTTCTGAAAACATAAATGTCAAACGCATGATTCATCTTAATGAAGGTGTAGCTTTCAGTGAGTGAGGCTGTAAAGGCTAAGTATCAATCTTACTGGGAAAGCGGAGACACTGAGTTTCACCGTTCCTTAAACTCAGGACAATACCCTTGTATGTGTGAGCCATGGGAGGTGACGTGGAAACCTTTAGTAGACTGCCAGGAAAGTGGTGTAACGACTGGAGTCTAACTGAAATGGGGAAATTTTTTATGCATTTTATTTGAGGACTTTCCTATGTCATCTTTTTATAGTAGCTAATGGAACGTTTTCATATGCTGTCAGTTAAAATTTAGTACTAAAATAATAATTATTTCATAATAAAAATTTAGAAAAATCAAAAGTATTGATAAATCCCAAAATTAAAATATTTGTGACTATGAAATGGCTAAAAATTTAAGCATGCACAGAGCTTAATCAAGTTTTAATCGTGATTCTTTAATCTTAGAGTGATTTAACAGCAAAATGGTTATTCCCTCTAGCCAATAGAGTGCTAGTAAAGAAGTCCAGAATGTGATGGTGCAAAATTCAGAGGAATAAGCTAATGAACATCATCTACACACACAGACCAAGAGCACAGAACTATGAGAACAAGGCCATTCTGGTGCAGTGACTGCCTAAGTGCACCATCTTGATGAATGCTTGGGAAAATTATTACACAGAGCCAAGGACTCTGTTAAATATTTTAGGTCTGTGCAACAATACAAAAAAGACAGGAGAGAAATTATTTTTATACTGTGTCACAGACAGAGTGGACACACCATCAGTCTTGTTGAAAGAATAAAGATGTGCACGCAAGATGGCAAAGGTCAAAAAATAAGGCAATAAACTAGGATATGAGTTAGCAATGCAGCAAAGATGAATTGGATGAATTGTATAAAGTGAAAATAGAATTTAATCTTTGTATATTGTGTCCAGCAATATAATTTAACTTTAAATTATGTATATAACTGATCCAGACCAG
This sequence comes from Dolichotis patagonum, assembly GCA_004027295.1. Classification (NCBI taxonomy): domain Eukaryota; kingdom Metazoa; phylum Chordata; class Mammalia; order Rodentia; family Caviidae; genus Dolichotis; species Dolichotis patagonum. Next base: position 9,973 of record PVJX010019801.1, read on the forward strand.
CCATTTAAAATCATTTATGTGTATTTATGTATATGCACCTATATGCTTATATAGTATTTATATAAATATATATGTATGTATATATGTGTATATATATATATATATACACATATATACATATATATAAAGTATGGAAATAATATGTAACCACTAAGACTTATGTGAAAGACTTTGCAAGGATGGGCAATGTTATATTTTATAAAAATGAAACAACATGACTTACCAGTTAAAAAAGCTTCAACTTAGTTTTCTATAAATGTCAGTTACACACCTTTGGTTGACAGTTTTCATCAAGTGTTATATATCTTTTCTGATTTAGCATTTTTTTTCCTATCGGTCTCTAAAAGAAGCTTTATGTAGCTCAATAAAATTGTGATTTGCTCTGTTTCTCCTTTAAATTACATGTGTGTAAGTTTTACATAGTACAGATTTCTACTGTTCATGGCATTCCATGTAGAATTCTCATATCTTTTTGATGTATTTATCCATGTAGAAATATTCTGAAATTTCCATGCATACTCCTGGTAAAACCTGTTTGCATGACAGTTACTTTTATAATAAAAACACTCCCGAATTCTCTTACAGGTAATGTTTGCATGGTACCAGTTTCCCTCTTCTCACCTTTCACCTCTCCATGTCTGTACTTTTTGGTGAATTTTCTCATGGCTGCAGTGATTACTGACACAGCACTCAGTCTGACTCTACCAAGGTGAGGCCAGGTTGGAGGCAGGTCACAGGAGACATGTTTAGGAAGGGAACATCCTTATCCTCCACCCGCTTTTACTCTCCGCTTCTTGTCTGCAGTGGCAGGGACATGTGTCCTCTGCCAAACCCCTGCACTACCAACATCACATTGAACATCCTGAAAACTGCCAAATAAACCTCTCCTTGTTAAGTTGTGTGTGTCGATTGTTCGGTCCCAATGAGGGCAAATCTGAGTCATCAACCTAGTGTGCTGCAGCTCTGGTCTCTAACAGTGCCAGTTCCTGTCATGTGTAGACGGCCTGTCTCTCTCCAGGTGCAGGTGGTTTTCGGTGGATCCTTACCCTACCGACAGTTAGCTTTATCACCTTCATGGGCTGGAGTATCCTCAGGCTCTTAATAGATTGCTAACCTTCACCTTGATTAAATTCATCTTTGACTGTGCTCTGGGAGGCAGGAAAATTTTCTGGCTCCCCATAAGTGGATTAATATGTTTGCTTCATAATTGAGAAGATTGTGGGAAGTGAATGATATTTTTATTTCTTTTGATCCAAAGCAGGTGTCTCTTAAGTCTCCAGCCCTGCTGTCAGCCTTCTTCTTCATCATTGTGGAACACTATTTGCATAAGTATGAACTCAGTTGGTGTCTATGGAAAAGACATTATGATAAATGTAAACTTCCCTCCTGATATAAGGTTCTGACAATTTCTTAAGATGGAGGGGAAAGGATCAGAGACAAAATAAACCTTTAAAAGATGTACCCTGATGACATGCTCTCTCCAAATAAGCTCATGTCCTGAAGTGCCCACCACTCCCAGCTGCCTGCCCACCCCGGACTCAACCATTGATCAAGTGAGGCACCTCACGATGCAGTCACCCCAGTGCTAAGCCTGGCTTGGTGAAGGACCAAGCTTTCAGCACGGAGCTTCGGGGAATGTTTCAGAGCTAACATAGGCACCAGGCCAACCTGCTCTTCATGGGGAAGAAAATCTCAGAATGAGAGCAGATTTCTTCTGAGTTTATCAATTACTGCCTCTTTCTCCCATGTTCCGTGAAAGACAGCTACTTCCTGTGTCCCTTCTCCCATGCCTTTTGGAATTCAGTTCACCTAGTTGCACAATCTCAGACCTCTGGGTGACAAACAGAAAGTTACTTTTCATAGATTGTCCAGCTGCTGTTCACTATAAAAGAAAGCGATGCTCTCCTGTGGCATTCTAAAAGCCAAGTATCGTAAAATCCCTTAACTTTTCTTCTAAGATTATATTCGTTCTGTTTTTCTGATGTGAGAGTTCATCGCTATAAAGTTCCCTCATAGGTCTGCTTTCATTGCTTCCCATACATTTCTGGTATGTTGTATCGGCATTATTGTTTCATTGTAGATACCGGTTAATCTCATCTTTAATTTCCTCTATGGCCCATTGGTTGTTCAGAAGGGTGTTGTTTAATTTCCATGTGCTTATGCATGTTTTGTGATTTCTTTTGTCTCTAATTTCCAGTTTCATTGCACTGTGGTCAGATAGTACACATAGGATGATTTCAATTCCTCTATCTTTACTTAAGCATGTTTTATGGGCTAATATGGGGACTATTTTTGGAGAATGTCTCATATGCAGCAGAGAAGATTGTGTATTTTGATGTTTTGGGGTAGAATACTCTGTAGATTTCTACTAAGTCCATTTGTTCATAGGTTTGGTTTAATTGTGATATTTCTTGGTTGATTTTTTGTCTAGTTAAATTATCTATTTGTGAAAGTGGGGTATTAAATTCCCCAGTTCAATTGTGTTAGTGCCTGTTAATATTTGTCTTATGTAGTAAGGTGCAGTGTTGTTCTCTGCATATATATTTCTGATTGTTGTCTGTTCTTTTTGGAGTTTTCCTTTAACAAGTATGTAGTGACCTTCTTTGTCTATTTTGATCAGTTTTGGCTTAAAATTTTCACTGTCCGCAAATAGAATAGCTAATCCTGCTTTCTGTATTAGAATAGCTAATCCTAATTCTTTTTCTGGGTTCCTGGGGGATGGAGTATTGTTTTCTATCTTTTGACTTTTAGCCTATGAATATTTGGGGAGATTAGTGCATTTCTTGAATGTGGCACATTGTTGAATCTTGTTTCTTGACCCATTCTGTCAGCCTGTTTCTTTTGATTGGTGAGTTGAGACCATTTTCACTGATAGTTATGACTGATATATATTGGCTTGTCTTTTTCATGTTATTTTCTTGTTGTTGGTTCTTTCTCCTGTTTTTAACTGTTTGCCCTGCTTGGTGGCTTCTTTCCATTGGTGTTCTTGTGTTTGTGGTCTTTTTATCTCTTTCAAATGTATCCTTCAAGGGAGTCTGAAGAGCTGGATTTGTGGTTATGGATTTCTTCAGTCATTCATTGTTATAGAAATATCTTGTTTCTCCATTGATTTTGAAACATAGTTTTTCATGGTACATCAATCTGGACTAAAGACTGTTTTACCTTATAGGTTGAAATACCTCACTCCAAACTCTCCTTGATTTGAGAGTTTCTGTTGAGAAGCCTGCTGGGGTTCTCATGGGTTGTCCTTTTTGTTTGTTTGTTTTCTCTATCTGCTTTTAATATTTTGTTTTGTGCTGAATTTCTGGAATTCTAGTTATTATATGCCTTGGTGTACATTTACTTTGGTCATGGTTATTTGGAGTTCTATATGCTTCATTTATTTGTGAGCCAAACTCTTTAGTCATGTTTGGGGAGTTTTCTGCCATTACTTCTGTGAAGAGGTTTTTAATGGCTTTTTGCAGCTTTTTTGCAGCCAGTTCTCTCCAGCTTTTTTGCAGCCAGTTCTGGAGAGTGAATTCTCTAGGCCACCACCATTCAAAATCACGGTGCTCTGGGGTTTTCTCCTCAAAGCAAAGGCCTGCACTTTTGTAATCTTGAGGCTGCAAAGGGCGGAATCACACTCCTTCTCCTGGTGCCCTCACTCCATCTGTTTGCCGCAGTCAAGATCTTCTCTGCTCCATCTTTGCAGACCACAGCTTACTAGAGCTTTCTTTCTGGCCAAACTCACAACATTTTAACACATTCTATAGGCTATTTACTCTTGATTTGCAACATAAATCTGTCTAAAAACCCCCACTGTTAACCTTGCCACCACCTCAACTTGTCTGCTTTGAAATTTCTTCTACAATATTTGTTAGTCCACCAACCTTAATTTCGGCTTCAAGAAAAGTATCTGAAAACAAGCAAAATGCAGACAAACTTTACACAAAGCCATAACACACATCATGTGGAGTCCATCAGCCAATGCAGTCTTTCCTCCCAGCAGAAGCCTCCTAAGCCAGGTCTTTACCAGTTTGCTGGTGTTCTGAGCTCGGACCCTACCCTCCCATACAGATCAGCCTAAAATGTTCTGGATCTACACTTTGAGCTGGAATCTCTGAGCCTTTCCAATCTCTTTCCCCAAGTCATTCCTAAAAACTCTTGAACCACAATGTCAGGTATGGACATAGAAATGACTCCACTCCTCTGGTACTGAATTCTGTATTTGTTACTTTTCTCTCATTGCTGAGACAAAACACCCAACACTCAAATTTAAGGAAGGGAAAGATTTATTTAGCTCACAGTTTGTGGTGGTTTCAGTCTATAATCAGTTGGCTCCAAGGTGGGGTGGCATGGCACCAGAACAACAGTTCATGGTGGTGGAAGACAGCAAAAGCAACAAGAACAAAGAAGCCTTAGATTATATTTATCACACAACAGGTTTCCACATCCATACACGGGGTGATCAAAATATATGGTGAATGTTCAAACTTTAAAAAATTGTAGTAAAAGACACAGAACCTTTATTCTCCTTCAAGGTAATCCTCACTTTAAGCACCTTGTCTCATCACTCTTGGCTCTTACTGATCCAGTCCTGGAAGTCCTCCCTTGAGAGTATCATGAGGGTGCGTGATCAAACACAGGGCGAATTCTGCTTCTGAGGGCCATCTGGTGGGAAGGCGACCATAATGACATTGTGGTGGTCCTCATCACCTTATCTCTTTGCTTTGTCACTTTGGTACTTCTGGCTCCTCCCTACTGCCAAAATAACCATGAAAAGTAAATATTTTAAGTCAATTCAGTAAATCAAGGCAGCCATAGCACTGTAAGTAAAGCAGATTCTCAGAACCTGGCATGAACAATGGAATAAGTTATCTGAAGTGAGGAGGTATCTTCTGAGGGCAATTTCTTTAACTGTAATCATTTTGTGAGAATTCAACATATTTTTGGATACTATTTCCTATACATTTTATAGTTGGAAACCTCATTCTGGTACTTCTGTTTCTATTTCTGGATTCTTACTATGCTACTTAGTTGAATCCCTGGAATCTAGTTTAATTATTTACATGAAAAAATATTTCTCATAACTTGACCTTATTATTTTCCAATGGCTAATTACTCTTCCATATACAGCTTAGATCTGCTCAATTCAATAACAATGAGACTCTCACTGGAATTTGTATGAGATTTGCAGCTACAACACATCTGTTAGGATGGCTGAAATTCAGAACACTGAGAATAATAAATGCCAGTCGGATGTAGACAGAGATTTTCATTCATAATTGGTGAGAATCAAAATTGGGCAGCTGTTTTCAAAAAGACAATTGAATAATTTCTTTAAAAATCACATTTTTACTGTCAGAACCCACAATGACAGTCCTTGTGACCCAGATGAAGTTGTCAAATTGTTATTTCCATGCAAAAAGAATGTGTTGATGTTTTTAATAGATTTATTCAAAATCACCTACATTTGCAGACTACCACAATCTATTTCACCAGGTGAATAGATAACTGAGTACACTGTGATACATAATACCATGGAATATTATTTAATAATGAGAGGAAATGAATGATCATGGTATGAAGAAAGCTAGAAGAGACTTCACTGGTTATTACTAAGTATATGAAATCATCAGGTAAGGATGAATGTGTGGTTAGACTCCTCCATGTTCTGGAAAGGCCGCCATGATGGAAGCAGTAGTCGACAGGGGCTGTGGAAGCAGAGGGAGTGGAGAAGTAGTGATGAACAGGTTGAATATTTAGAATGGTTATTTCTAATTAATGGTACTTGTTGAAATTAAACATAGGGTGTTAAACTGTTTCGATTTCTTTCAGTTAAATCCTCTGATCTTCTTTATTTCTTCCTTGGAATACCTGATCCTGATCCAACCAATGGCATCTAGGTTTCTTTGAGAGCTGACATATAGGCCTATGGGTCATGTAATACAGGAGAGGGCATTATTTTCTTCTCTTTTCTATATCTTCTATGCATCTCTTCTGCCCTACTTCAAGTTGGTCAGTAAAATAATAATTAAAAGTTTGAATTATCCAGGGGTGATGATATACACCTATAATCCCAGTCTACTGAGAGGCTGAGGCAGGAGGATGGGGGATTTGAGCCCAGCCTGAGCACATTTTGCAGATCCTGTCTCAAAATGAAAACTGGAAAAAGAAAAGGCTTGCAGATACAGCTCAGAATGTAGGTTCTGGCTTTGATCTCCTGGGATAATTTGAAGTAAAAGCAATGTCATGTTGTGTGGTAGACACCTACGTTTGAGCAGGTCAGCCAAGTTGCCTTGATAGCTGGGGGCTGATGAGGAGTGATGTGGGTTTAACACAGGAAAGTTATCATTTTATTGCTCAGATCTTTTTTTCTTGCTGATAACTGCAGCTGAGTTTAAATGTTTGTTTTCCCAGTAGATTTTAAGTCTCTCAAGCAGATGATCATTCACTGATTCACTCCTCTGGTCATTCAGTTTATACTTAGCAATACTGTGCACGCTGACAAGAGTAATATACAAATTAGAAGAAGTACTTTGTGCTAATTGATGGTAATTGTTTTCAATAATGCAGTCTTCATAGACATCATTTCAAGAGTCCTCTAAATCAGATGTGACAAATAGCCTTCATTTCTCTTTGAATCATTAAGATCACTTGTTCTTGCCTTCTATTTGTAAATTTGTAAATTTTCTTTCACAGTAATTATCATTATAGGAAAGTAAAATATGTTGTAAGTTAGGCTTTAAAATTTAAAAATAAATATATTTGTAAAACTAAGTGTTCTATTAAGACATGCTTGTATGTTTTACATGTAGCCAACCCCGAAGTAGAAAATGACACCCAATACTAAAAAGGTTGAATAAAAATGATTTCCTCTGAGAATATTTGTCTTGGATACTTTTCTCTTGTTGCTGGGACAAAATACTGGGCATCCTGAATGAAGGAAGGAAAGGTTTGCTTAGCTCACAGTTTGTGGAGGTTTCAGTCCATAATCAGCTGGCTCCAAGGCAGGGTGACGTGGCACAGGGGCAACACTTCAAGGCAGCAGCCAGCAAAAGCAGCCAGAGCAAAATAGGGGCAGAGCAAGCCTCTTCTCCTTCTTTATATTGTACATAGGCCACCCTTCCCGCTAGGACCAGTTCACCACTCACAAAATCCCCTGGCCCTCCTCTTGCTTAGGATGGGATATTTACAAGTAACAACCCTGACTGTCTGCTGAGTCTCTTAGTTAAACTTCTAAACTTCTCAAATTGACACAATGTATCAACCATCACAGTATTTCACAAGAAAAATCAATTATCCATGGAACACATTACTAAAAAATCTTTTATTAAGGAGAGATGTATGTACATATGCTACATGTGATACAATAGTTTTTGGGTAAATAGTAATTCTAATAAGCCATTTTTAAAGCATCCTTGGCTTGTATGGCTGAGGTATATTTTTATTAGGAGTTATTCCTTTACCTATATGTGTAGGGAAGAAATGGAATTCTATTAGCAAAAAATTCCAAAGCTGATTAGAAAGTCAGATTTAGTCAACTGAAATACGTGGAAATCTATGTTGTATGCGCCATGGTGAGGAGAAACACAGGTCTGTCTGTTGAGCAATGGTTAATGAGTGATACTTTTGATCTACACGTTCATTGAGAAATTATTTTGAATATTATAACTGCTGTATTATTTATATCAAATTCTCTACTTATGCTTTCTTGTAAGATGGCTGCATTTTTTCAGTAACTTTATTTGATGACTGAATTAAACATTGAAACATGAATATTCAGATTTCTATAATTTCAGATGCTGGTGGAACTGTATAAATACATGCATATATTCAAATAATATTTAATCACATTGGTAAACAGAATTTATAATCATTTCAAGAACTGGTACTTTTAAAGTAAACCACTTTGCAAAGGAACATACTACTAACAACAGCTTACATACCATAAAAATCAAAATGCAGACACAAGCAAGTGAAAGGTAAGAAAGATTATTTAGCTCCAAGCACATTGAAGAAAAAAAACTCTGTGGATTAGGGAACTTCAAATTTTCATACAGTATGAATTCTTGATTTTTATTTTTCAAAACTAAAATGTCATATGAAACAATTAGTTAGGAAATAAACAGATTTAAGGAAAATAATATATTTTCTTGCTAAATGAAAGAAGCTGAATTTTATTCGTGTGCCTAACTTGCTAATATATTTGTCAGGAATTTGAATATGAGATTTAAGCCCCCTACTCTCTACATAAATGCACAAAAAATGATTGCATTAGTTGGATACTGGGCGATAGCAGATTTTTAGCTTCAGGAAAGACAGCCGCCAAGGTGGTGGTGAGGGGAAGATACTGTTTTCTTCCTGGATCAGCGACCGCTTTACGAATTCTGTCTTTTGGGGGAATAGCTTTGAATCACAGCTCTAACCTTGAATACCTGTGATTTGGGGCAAAATACTTAAAGTTATGATTCAGTTACTCATTTTCCTACAGCAATGAGAATAATCCTGCTGTATGATTTTTCTACATGGATGAAACGAATGTACCCGTGTCGGTGAACAGGCCCAGTATGCAGTACACACTAGTACATGTCACAATTTTCGTTTGTTTCAGAACAGTCCTATGCTGGCTACCGTGGGAAACACCTGAAATGCCTACTCCATAGAGGCGAAGCGGCACTTATACCCACAGATAACACATCTCCACTCCAAATGCCCTTCCGCACGAATGTGTTCCTTCGTTCACAGGCGGATTGTATTTCTCTGCCCCTCAATCCTGGGCAGCCCATTTGCCCTCCTTGACAACATAACACAGCAACAGCGGCTTTGGCCCGGGGCAGCCCTTAACCCCCCCTCCCCATTTCTATCGCCCACTCTGTGGGGCACCAGTCCTAGAAGAACCGTTGTTCTGGGGAAGAACGTGCTGTGGGAGACCACGCCGCGAGGATGCACGCGTGAAGAAAGGAGAAATCCACGGAGGAAGGTAAGTGCATGAGCATAAGGAACCTAGGTGGGAAAGGGATCCCGGGATGCGGTTAATCCGCTGGAACTGGGCTCCTAGGGGGTCCTCTTCAGCCCTGACCTGCATGGGGCTTGGATCACAGAATTCAAGGCAGTCTGCTGTGCAGTAACAGACAAAACAGAATATGGAACCAAATTCAGGGCACTTCTGTGGAAAAATCTGGGTATGGGCTGCTGGTAACTAGGAGGGACAGGTCTAGGAATCTGTGAATGAAGCCATGAAAAGTTGACAGAGACATTGAGTGACGCCTGCGAGCTCCAGGCGATGGTCGGATCACGGAGCAAACGTGTGCATGTGTGGGAATCAAGGCACTGGCCTCGCCTGAGACAGCAGCATGGTCCTGGACAGGGAGGAGACTTTGTAAGCATTTGTCATGCGGTGAGGCTGGGCCGGTGTGGAGCTGGCCAGAGGCGCCTTCTTCAATACATAGTCAACAACATAGGGTGAGAGCTGAATTTGCGAGGTGACACTGACGTTTTGAAGGGAAGGAATCTACCGGAAATATATTACAAAATTTGAAAATGAGATTCTGTGTCATCCTTGCATTCTTCAGGATTTTTTTTTGCAAAATAATAAATGATCTGAAGACAAAGATCAAACTAGTTTATTAAACTTTCATCTCCAGTTAAAGACAAATTAAAATCTATGAAATTCTTTATTGTGGTCTTGAAGAGACAAACTCAGGCCATGTAGCATAATGCCTCAGTTATTACATATTAAACTAGAAGACTCTTAAAACTTTTAAGGGTGTTGTTCCCAAAACAATTCAATGTTAAAAGCAGAGAGGGTCACATGCATAATAAAAATTTTTCCATAAGATTATACATTTATCCATAAGAAACAAAATACTTGGAAAAGTATTTTGTAGCCAGGATTAAAGAATTTAGACATTACAAAATGAACATGAGAATCATTGGCCCTCAGATTTCCACACACTAATATCAGTCATTTCTGAAAGAAAGCAGGTTTGTCAGACTGAACTCGAGGCCAAGCCTAGCTTGTTCCTTGTTTTGATATGGGCTGGAGGGTAGGAATGGATCCTGTGATTGTGAAAAGATTGAATCAAAATTCAATTTTATCTTATAACATACAAGAGTATAAGAAATTCAAGTTTTAATGTCAATAAAAGAAGATTTATTGTATCACAGGCACCCTTTGGGGTTTATATTGTTTATGGCTGTTTAGTGCTACAATAGGATAACTGGCTAATTGGGGAGGGAAGCATAGGCCTCCCAAAGACAAACTTCCTCTCCCTGCTCCCTCCCACTTCTGCTGCTTCTTTCCTGCAGTGGTCTTCAGAATGCCAAAAGAAGCAAGCAAACAAATGAGATTACACTGCACATAGATGTAATGACCTAGCTGCTTCTGTTTCCTACATTTCAGGAAGCATTTTCCATGTGAGAAAAGATACTATTCTATGCCACCATACTATAAAAATTCCAAGAAAGTAAGCACTAAAGCTTTGTAAAAAGCCACTTGGGAAGTAAATGTTCCCACCCAGGTCACTTCAATCTAGGAAACAATGTAGAGATTAATCAGGTTTTGGATCCACAAAGTTCCAAACAGATTAAAAATATTTAAGACATTAAGACTTTGTAGATGGCTGTGTTGTGTCACATCTGCAAACCTTTGCTATTTGTGATTCTCAGATGTCACAAATTTCAGATGTAAAACTGAGTATTGAAGTCATTGTGAACCTCTGCAGTATAGGAGCTGGAATTGAAATCCCTCTGAGTGTTACCTTTATAATCTCCTCACAGTGACCCCCCACACACAAAAACCCTGCAAGGATGGTTCACCCAGGGATGTTTTGTCATTCTTGGTTTTTTTTTTTTTTTTTTTGTACTGGGGATGGAGTTTATGATCTCACACTTGCCAGCCAGGAGCGTGTGCCACTGAGCCAAACCCCTGGCCCCTATGTGATTCTTAATTTGTATGGCTAACAGACTTTCAGCTTATTTTTCCATAAATATTTTTGTTTCATAAATGAAATAATGCCAACATGCTTCTCTCCATGATGTATTGAGTGTAGACAGACATAAATATAATCTCATACTTGTAGAGTACAAAATATAACAGCATAAGTTGCTGTTATTGCAGTAATTGCACAAATGCATATGCACATTAAGTTGAAAAGTGCAAGAAAATTCTATTACTTTTCAGTCAGGGATACAACAATATTTAGCATTTAATATGTGGCAAAACTCATTTACAAGATGAATATAAAATAGTGACAAAAGGGATGCTATCAATTATGCCCAAGAGTTATTTTATTATAGTAGAAGAACAGATATATGCCAGGAGGATAACACTGGTTTAAAGGGTATGGATACACGGTTTAGTTTGGTTATGGAAGTCATTCTTAAGGAAGCAAATGAGCTCCTGAACGAAGGGCAGCTAAGAGTAAACCAAAGCAGGAATATCCTAGAGAGTGTGGAATTGAAACATTTCCTGGGACAAGATTCTCAGTGCTAAAAGGGGTCAGAATCAAGAAAACCAGGGTAAACTAATCACTCTAGAATGAGCTAAATATAAACATGGACACATAGTTCCCAGAAAGTGCGCTTGGAAAGTCCTGAGCTTGAATGGAAAAAGAAAACACATTTCAGGAAAAAAAGAAATGAACTTTTATGATTTGCACATAACTCACCAAGTGTGCTAAAATCATTTACAGAGGAATCCTTCCTTCCTACTGATCTGAAGCGCCACCATTGTATAAAGGGACCTTGCTCTGTTTATAAACGTTTTGACTTATTTATTCATGTGATTTTGGGTTCATACCAGGGACTTTTAAATGCCTTTGTTCCACCTATAACTAAAAACATTATCTGCACGAGTCTTGTTACATAACATAAAAATGATTAAACATTACAATTCCTGAGGTCATTTTAATAACAACTAGTGTTGAAAATTAGCACAACAAAATCATGCTGACTTTAGATACGTTTTGGCTTAAATGCACTATGAAATTTTCATAATTCACACTGATTTATTGATATTTTTAAACCTGCATTTAAAAACCATATCAGAAGTTGATGTAAACCAGTAACAAGTAAGCCTTTTTTTCTGATATATGAAACAGAGAGACAAGGACTTTTAAAAACATATTTTCGTATACATGTGGAGAAGAGATGCATTTTTGAAGAAATCTGGAAATCATTATAGGGAACGAATATGGTTTCTGCCAAGAATATTTTCTAATTTGTAACATATCCTTAACTCTCAAATTGTCTGATGATTCTTCCTAAAAGAATCATCTTGAAATCAAAATTTAGGGTCTAGCATTGCCAAATCATTTACTGTGTATCTCATATATTTTACACCAACTGTCAACTCATGTCTTAGAGATGAATTGTACTGGAATGGCATGAATTTTCATTATGTGGAAACAGATGATTTACAGAAATATATGGCTAGTCCCAGAACAGACAGTTAGTCTTTCTTGAGTTAACCAGAATCTAAGGGTACTGATCAAAAAGATCTTTCAGTTTTTGTGTCTTTTCATTGTTTTGGTTTTCTATGATTCTATCTGTGTGTGTATGTAAAAAATGCATATAACATTGCTCTTTTGGCATTCATTTTTTTTAAATACTCTAAAAAATGTGATTGTGAAATGACTATTTTTCCTGATTGCTTCCCATATCAGGTTTTCGGAATATTCCAACTAAGATTATCTCTCCTGAAAAGAGAAACAAAAGAACTCAGAGGTAATGAGGAGGAATTAGCAGCTACAGACATTTATATCCGAGTAGTTTGAGTCAATTCGTTATGTTTTCTGATGGTACTGTAAAAGGCTATAACCACACTTAGCATTTAGTGCAGGTTAAAAGTTTACACACTCCTAAAAAAATGCGTCTTATTGTGGCACTCGATCAATCCTTCCTGCTTAGGGTATTTTCTTTTCATTTCTGCTGAGAGTGGGGAAAATCCCAGCCATTTGGGAATCATGAAGCTGATCATCATATCAAGCCAAGATTTTTAAGAGTTGCTGGGTAAATTATTCCCTGGTGCTAAGACTTTTTTAAAAGCATTGTCAGAAACAAAGCATTTTGTAATCATATTTCTAATAATTACTATTGTCCTTGAGGGTTTGACATTTGACAAGTATTTCTTTTTTTTGGTACTGGGAATCGAACTCACGACCTCATGCTTGCAAGGTAGGTGCTTAAGCCACTGAGCTAAATCCCCAGTGACAAGTATTTCTTTCAAAATCATTTATAAGAGACATATAAAGAGCATAATATATTTTTTGCATCCTCCATACTAGTTTTTCCTTGGGAAATCTTCATTTATTTTCTAATTTCTAAAATTATAGTTTTATTTATTATAAATAAAATTATTTATTTGTTTTTTATTAGCTGCATCTGCTAATTAGCTTATTAGTGTACTAGAATAATAGTCAAATACTATATTTTATGAAATTGTGTATGAAACCAAGCATTTAATCCACAAAGGTACTGCTTTAACTACTTATTTTAGTTTTTCTTTTATACAAACTTTCTTACTGAAGTATATTTCTTGTTTTTGAGCAATGTTAGGTAAATGGAAAAACTGATCCAAAGTCGCAGAGATTTTCCTTATGTCCCCTGTTGTTACCCGTGCATACTTTCCTGTTATAAACATCTAGATGGCAGGGACACTTGTTATGATTTCTCAGTTTTCGTTGACATGAAATCATCATCCCTAATTCATGGCTTACATGGGTTTCTCTCTGGATATTGTAAACAGTTCTGACAAATGTATAATTACGATGCGTGTCTACCACGTGAGTATCATTCACGTTTACTGGCCTAAAAACCCTCTGACTTCTGATGTTTTATCGCCCTTCCCTGCCAGTCTTTTTATCATTGCTCACCCTTGCGTTTGTCAGCTGTCATACAGTTGAAAACATGCAGTAAATAGCTTTTCAAACCTGATTCTTTCACTCAGGAGTAGCCCTTAAAGCTTCGACCTTGTTCCTAAACAGTCTTGTCATGCTTTTACGAGTCACTTATTGGGTGTCTGGATGTAGGCAGGTTCATTCATACATTGCTTACTGAAGCAAAGTTGTTATTCCTTCAGGAAAGAAACAAAGGATAATTTGTTATTCTGAGTTTTAGAATAAAGCTACTACAATACAAAGGATTTTTGGACATAAGTCTGCAATTACTTTGAGTTAACAGCAAGAAGCATAATTCCTAGATCACATAGCAAGAGCATATTTAATTTTTAAGACACTGCCAGTCATTAAAAGTGGCTATACCTTTGAGTCACACCAACGATAAGAGTCCCTTGATGTATATTCTCACAAGCATTCACTGTGCTCAGGATTCTCACTTTGGTCACTGTCACGCGTGTACAAAGTTACAAAGGTTCCATATGCATTTTCCTAATGAGATAGCCTATGGGAGCATATTTTTATATGCTTATTTTCTATTTATTTTTGACTGAGGTGTCTGTTGTGAGCGTTGGATCATTTTTAAATCAGGCATTCAGTGTTTTTTAAGTTGTCTTTACATGTTATTTAATACAGCTTGGTCAGATAAATCCTTTGCAAATATTTTTCCAAGTCTGTTTCTGGTTTTCTTATTCTCTTGACATTGGCTTTCACAGATCAGACATTTCTAATTTTAATGAATTTCAACTAATTATTATTATTATTATTATTATTATTATTATTTTTTGCTTCCATGGATTATGTCTTGTCTCTCTAAAATGTCACTGTATCCAATACCATCTAGGTTTTTCCTGTGATATTTTTCTGGTCTTACCTCAAATTTGTAGAGCTGGGAATATCTGATATTTACACTCAGTTATTTCCTGGGTTTTGGTAAATTTTGGTAAAGTTTATGCAAGCATCAGTGTGGGGGGATGACAATGGAACTGCTATTTGGCAAAATCAATAGTAAAAATATAAGATGGATGGAGAATCCAAGGGATTGGTTTATGTATCTGTTAAATGTTGGAAACAACCAATTAATACAGTCTTTAAAGAAGACATGTTACTTTCAGAAAAAATTAAATCGAGATTGAATGAGGGCCCTGAGAGAAACACAGGTCCAAGAGTCATAGACTGATTACAAAAGAGAGGAGGTAGACAGCGGAATCATACCTGAGACTGGATACTGAAGGGGTAAAGATAAGGACACACTCAAGAAGTGACTCTCTCTCTCTCTCTCTCTCTCTCTCTCTTTCTCTCTCCCTCTGTCTTTCTCAATACTTCCTAGCCACTGCAGAGTAGACCATATATTGAAGATAGTAAATAATGATCAATTAGGAATCAATATTCTGTAGGTCTCTTGTGTTTCTGAATGTTTTCTGAAGAGAAGTGCAATTGACTTTTTTTAGACCATATTCCCAAGGATCTTTTATATAGCAAACATTCTTGAAAAATTAGAAATTGTTTCCTGCTCAAGAACAAAGGAGAAGTTGATGTACTGTACAACATAATAAGCGTATTGTCTTTCTGCAGAGTAAAGACCAGGTGATGAGTAACTCTTACTAAAAGATTCCTTCCCTATGTTGGATTTCACCTCCTATAAAATAACCCATCACATGTGTCAGCTTTGACTAACCTTCTCATTGCTACTTTCAGAAGTTTACATTTTGAGGAACCAGCACCAGGCCTCATATTTTCTTACTACTATTGCCAAGAGCAATGTGCTCTTATTCATCCCTAAATTAGGAGTTCTGCTATCAAGTTCTATGAAACTTTGATAGATTAACCTGTTAATTAAATGATGAAATTCTCTGAAACTTTACGATTATTAACCCTCTGAAACTCTTAGACATGGTAAGAAGAATTGTTGAAGTTACCTTAGCAACCATCACAGTTAAATTAATTTACCTGTTGGATATGGGAGGTCATATTCATGGATGAAATTTGTAGTAGAAAAAAGTGTTATGTGTTACATGTAGATGTCACCAAAAGCCTCATGCTGATAGATGGGGCTTTTGCGAGGTGGCTGGAACACAGCTGTGTGATACTGGATTATGAGTGTGATAATTAAATTAGTCCACTCATTGCTTTAGCCTGGTTCTGGGTTTGGATAATGGGAAGACCTGCTCAGTGTGCATGACACCAAACAATATGCCTATAGCCTAAATGGAAGCACAGGGAAAGAAACGCCTCTGACTTCCGGCCTCCTGTCTGACCTGCCAGGGACTGTTTCTCCTCTGTGATGCCGCTCTACCATGCCTTGGAGCCAGTTGGGTGTGGACTGATTCCTTTACAAATTTTAAGCTAATATAAACCTTTCCTCCTTTGACTTGTGGGTGTTGGGTATTTTTGTTCCAACAAAGAGAAAGTAACTAAGACAATAGTGTTGATATTTTCTCAAAGGATCACGGCAGAAAGTATTTATTATTGAAAGCTAGTTAGAAAAAATAGCAACAATTGGAAAAAGCACAGTCGAATATAAACACCACTTAAAAATATGAGAAGTTATTCTTTCACATTTCTATAAAAATAATAGATTATGTACAGCAACAACACTCAAACAATGAAAGTTATAAGCATGAAGGAAAGATTTAAACTGTTGCAGTTAGGGGAAGTCTGAAGAACCGTACAACAAAATTCAATATACAAATTTGAATAAGTTTTTCAACTTATTCAACTTTGCAACTTTGAATAAATTTTTCACTATATTAAAATAAAATATTATGCCAGTGAAATAAGACATCAATGCATTTCATTTATTTAATGTTTTTTCTGCCAAACTAGGGACAAAGTGAATTAGATGGTCCACTATTTATTCCCCCTTTATTCATAGACCACATGGTCACGACCCCCATGCAAGCTCAAATGTCTTGAAACACACACACACGTGCACACACACACACACATAATGTATACCATGATATTTTCTATTTAAATTAAGCACTTACCATGTACCTACAATCTTTTCAGTTTCGGATGCTAAAGCACAACTACCCAGTGGCACAGAGTAGGCAGTGTGAGGTTTTACCACACTGTTCAGAGCATTTAATTTGGAATTTGCGAGTTCTTTATTTCTATCTAATTCTCCTCTCTCTCTCTCTCTCTCTCTCTCTCTCTCTCTCTCTCTCTCTCTGTGTCTCTCTCTCTCTCTCTCTGGGTCAGGCTCACAAGTCTTCCTGCCTCCACCTCCCCATCTATTACCCAGGACTCCTGGAAGCACTCTGTAATGGTCAGGCCATCAGGATTTCACAGTCTATGCTTATGTGGTCCATGGTTTACTAAATCATGGCTGCAAAGGATAAAAGCAGTGATGATAGCAGCCCAAAGAGGGGCCACAAAGTGCAAAAGTGAACCCTTCCCAGTAAACTGGAGGAAACCATACACTGAGTTTAGAGGGAGCCACGGTAAGAATTAATCTTCTAGTAAAATGTGAAAAAGGGAAAAACTGTGTTAGTTATTCCTGTCTAACAGAAAAGGCAGAGAGTGATACCCAAAATGGAAGAGTGCTGTGTTCACATAACAGAACTGATGCCCAGAGTTGAATAGTTTCAGTGTGAGAGGGTAGAATAAAGTTCTTGGTTCTAAAAATTTCATATGGGAGTATTGTGAGGATGATGACTTATTCTCAAGTAATTCATAGAAAAAGTTCCTTGTAACATTATGATTTTTAGTTTTTTAATAATTAATTTTATTGGTACATTTTGGATAAATACATAAAGTTTACATTCTTTATAGAGAATTTGTACCTGTGCAAGAAACAAATTTTTCTTTTCTTATGTCCCTACTCCATCTTCAATCCCTCTTTCCTTCCCTTTTTAAAAGCTAAGTTTCCATTTTTCCCATTCATTTCTCAATTTTTTCTTTTCCATTCGTTTTTTTCCTCTTTACTCTTCCATAGTATCCTTCCAATTTGAGCATTATACTCCTATAGGATAATATCTAATATATATATATTTGTCCTTATCTACTTTTTCAGTTTCTCACGACAGAAAACAGTAAGATATTTACACAATTGTTCAATTCCTTTCACTTATGATTATGGTCTCAAGGTGCATGCATTTACCTAGAAATGTCTCAAGTTTGTCCTTCTTTATGGTTGAGTACTACTCCATTGTATGAAAAGAAACACCTCTTTTTTTTATCCATTCATTGTTAGTGGGCATTGGGGCTATTACCAACTGTACATATATCACTGTGGAATCATGCTTTTAATTCTTTTGGGATAATACCAAGAAAGGAAATAGCAGGATTCAATGGAACCAAGACTCTTAGTTTTTTGAGGAATCTCCAAACTGATTTTCACAGTGATTACAGCAGTCTACACTCCAGCTATGGAAAATAATTTTTTTCTCCATAGCCTCTCCAGTATTTCTTATCGGTTGATTTCTTGATAACTGTCATTCTTTCTGGAGTAGGACGAAATCTCAGTGTTCTTTTAACTGAATTTCTCAAATGATTAGTGATATTGAACATTTTTTTCATCTATTTATATTTGCCACAACTACATCTTCATATGAGAAGTGTGTATTCATATCAGATGCTCATTTTTGGAATGGGTCTTTAAATTTGGGGGTACCTTTTTGTTGGGTGCTTTATATATTCTAGATGTTAGTCCTCTGTCTGAGGAGCAGCTGGAACATGTTTTTTCACTCTGTGGATTTCAGTCTGTTGATGATTTCTTTTGCTATGCAAAAGATTTTCACAAGATGAGATTCCAGTGGTTAATTCTTCGTAATATTTCCCCTGTGATTGGAGTTTTATTCATACAGTCTTTGCCTACACCTATGTCTTCCAGAGTTTTACCTATTTTCTCCTCCAGCAGATTTAGGGTTTCTATTTTAATATTTATTTCTTTGATCCATTTTGACTTTAGTTTACTGCACTGTGAGAGACATGGATCCAGTTTTGTTTTCAGCTTGTGGAAACGTGGTTTTCCAGCACCATTTACTAAAGAAGTTATCTTTCTTCCACTGGAGGATTCTGGTACCTTTCTGAGAGATAAGAAGGTCAAATGTGTTTGGAGTTGCTTTTGCATGTTCTAATCTGATCAGATTGTTGGATCTGGTTTTTTTTTTTTTTTTTTTTTTTTTTTTTTTTTTTTTTTTTTTTTTTTTTTTTTTTTTTTTTTTTTTTTTTTTTTTTTTTTTTTTTTTTGCCAGTAACATGCTGTCTTTAATATCTGTAGTATAATTTCAAGTCGGGAATTGTGATGCCCTCTGACTTTCATTTGTTGCCCAGAATTGTTTTGCTATTCTGGCTTGCTTCTGATTCCAAATGAATTTTATGAATGTTTTCTCTATTTCTGTGAGTTACACTTACGTTATTTTGATTGGGATTACATTAAATCTATATAACAATTTTGGTAGTATGGCACTTTTTACTGTTTGTTCTTCCTACACAAGGGCAAGGGAAATAGCCCACTTTCTGATGTCATCTTTCATCTCATTTTTCATAGTATTGTTTTTCAACATAGAGATCTTTTACTTCAGTTGTTAGATTGATTCCTATGTATTTCATTTATTTTGGATGCTATTGTGAAAGGTGCGGCTTCGCTAATGTTTCTCTCGGTGGATTTACTTGTCTCCATGAATACTATTAATGTTTGATTGTTGACTTTGTATCAGCTATGTAATTGAATTGCTTAGTATTTAGATGTTTTTGGTGGAGTTTTTGATGTCTTCTATAGTGTACAATGTCATTTGCAAATAATGGTAATTTACTGCTCCCTTTCCTGTTTTTATCCCTTTTACTTTTTTCTCTCATGTGGTTGCTCTGGGTAATGTTTGCAGAACTATATTTAATAGGAGTGGTGTTTGTGGACATCCTGGTTGTGTTCCTGATTTTAGACTGAAAGCTTTCATTTTTTTGACCATTCAGTATAATGTTCGTTGTTGGTTTGTTGTAGATGGCTTCTATCAGATTGAAATAAAGGCCACCTACTCCAATTCTGTAGATTTTTTATCATGAATGGGTGTTGGAATTTGTCAAATGCTTTTTCTGCATCTCCTGAGGGGATGACGTGAATTTTGTCTTTGGCTCTGTTGATGTATTTATTTGCATACACTGAACCATCCCTGCATCTCTGGGATGAATCCTACCTGTTGATGGTGTGTAACTTTCTTGATGATTTGAAGCATTCTGTTTGCCTGTATCTCACTGAGGGTTTTAGGAGACTGCCCTGTATTTCTCTTTTTTGATTGAATCCTTCTCTGGTTTTGCTATCAGGGTAATGCTTGCTTCCAGGAATAACTGTGAGAATATCATTCCCCTTTGGATTTCATTGAAGAGTTTCAGGAGTACAGCATTAGATCTTCTCTAATAGATTACTTGTAGAACTCAGCAATGAATACATCAGGATCTGGGCTTTTCTTTGTCGGTAAGTTTTTAATTACATCTCAATCTCACAGTTGATACTGGATTATTTAGAATTTTTATTATTTTTCTTTTTGGTTCAGGTTTGGTAATTCATATATATCTAGCAATCTTTCCATTTCTTCTGTGTTTTTCTTCTTATTTGAATAAAGTTTCTTAAACTGATCTTTCTGATCTTTTCGGATTTCTGCAGGTCTGTTGTGATTTCATCCTTTCCATTTCTGATAGCATGAATCTGGGCCTTTTTGTTGATGAGATTGGCTAAGAATTAATCTTTTAGTTTTTTTAAAAAAATCTACACTTTACATCCTGAAAAATTTATAAAACTATCAGAAGATATAAACGGATTGCTACTTGCCCAAATCGATGTTCATAAAAAAAATCAAGGAACCA
The DNA here is from genome assembly GCA_004027295.1 of Dolichotis patagonum. Classification (NCBI taxonomy): domain Eukaryota; kingdom Metazoa; phylum Chordata; class Mammalia; order Rodentia; family Caviidae; genus Dolichotis; species Dolichotis patagonum. The sequence continues at coordinate 30,657 of PVJX010019801.1, forward strand.
CGAAATGTTTTCAAATATCAATGAGTCAAAATAGAGTTCACAGGATAATTTGCGAACTATCTCTAATGTAATATATTGTAATATGTTGTAATTAGTTAAAAATGCTTACAAATATTTTAATAAGTATTAGTAATATAAATGAAGTAGGCCTTAAAATCAGTGACTTAAGAGCCCAACACAACATACCAGAGAAATAATAACAAAGTTCACACCAATGAAGTAAGATGAAAAAGTAATAAATATCCATTAACCAAGTAATTAAAAGATACAAATGATATATTTTCAAAAGCCAAAGGTGCTTTCTTTTAAAGTTACAAACTGCACCTAATAAACTAATTAAACTAAGAAGAAAAAAAAGAAATGACAATACAAAGTGCACTAGAACAGATATTACACAAATATTATAAATGACATGTGCATCAATTTGATAATATCAGTTAATAAAAGGTCTTTAAAATATATAGTTTGTACCTTATACAGTATCATAATCTGAAGAGCTCTATATCCATTAAAATTTTTCTATTTTAAAATGAAGAAGCATAGACAAGTTCAGGATGAGACAATTTTATGGTGATTTTTACAGATATTTAATGAATTTAATGTTGAGCACAATTTTCTCCTATTTCTTTTGAAAATATTGGATTATTTTTTAACCAAAACTGAGGACGTAACTACAATCTCAGTACCAAAATCCAAGGAAATTTTTATTTTAAAAAAGGACAAAATGAAGAGAGAAAAAATTGTATAAATCCAGTTACATCACAAACAGTGTGCAAACATTCCCATCAAACATCAAGCATATAAGCTTCTGTAGTTCATATGTAGGAGGAGGCCATTTCAGTTTTAGGTACGCTTCACTGAAAAACTGGGAGCTTGCTTTAAAACCAGGAAAACAAGCAAAATATTTTCATACACTAACAAACTAAAAGGCAGAAGAATTATTTTCTGGAAAATTGCTTGACTAAATCTAGCAGAAAGATATGACAGAACAAAGTGACACTGGAAGAGAACCTCCTTAGTTTTATCAAAGGAATTTATCTACCTGTGCATTTGTGTTCAATGCTCAAACAAGAACAAATTTCTTGTGAAGGTAGGAGGAACATTTGGACATGGACTATCATTATTTTATTAAAAATTATGTTTTCTATTTTAGTCAGTATAATGAGGCAAAAAATAAAAATAGGAAATAACCTAGATTAACAGGAAAAGAAGAAATGAACTATCTCATGTGTACAGATACACAAAGTACATTATTATGAGTAATAGGTGAATTTAGCAAAATTTTATGATGCAATATTATTATAATTGAATCAATTTCATTTTGTATATCAGCAATAAACAGGAATATTGATAATTTTAAATCATTCATAATGACATCAAAATATAGCATATAATGAGTAATTAAGCAAAAAATTATGCAAGATGTCTAAACTGCAAATGATAAGTAAATTATTTTCTAAACTTGAAAAATATAGTCCAATCCAAATGGTATAATATGACTTCTATGAATTCTTCATTATCTTCATTATTTATCAGGAGCTAGATTTTACATTTGCTCTGTTACTAATTATAAGTAAATTTGAATGTTTGAAATACGCACCTAGTTGTTAAGCTCAAGTTACTTAAATTTAGGTAAACATCCTAAACCTCACACAAAATTCTAAAGTTATTCTGTCACTGTATCTTTCAGCTATGATGACTTGATTTGCTGTCATTATTTAAGTCCTAACAAAGCACTGATGTGTAAGAATTTGGAAGAAACCTCGGAGGTAACAGTTACAGCGGTCACTAATCCACACAGAACAGTGCAGGGGACCAAGCTGTCTGCTTGAAAAGCTCTTCAACAACAGAATTTTCAATACAGAATCATTGATTATCACAACGTATAAAATTAATCTGAAATATATTCATGACAATCATCCTGCTCCTCTGCTTTCTTTGGAAATAAATGACTTTAATTATAGTGTCAGTAACAAAAAAAATGAGAAAAGTCGCAACTTGACGTAAATAATAGTCTGGAATGGATGTCTCCAAGAGAATGTCATTTTGACATCTTTATCAGGGAGGGACAGAGCAATAAAACACAGCTGCATGTGTTGGCATTTAAGATGCTACAACAAAAGACACAAATGCTAGTTTAGTGTGGTAACTAACAGCAACTAAGTTTATTAAACACAAAATCACCATTGTATCCCACTATAATAAACAGCAGTATGAATATTTAAAACAAACCATCACACCTATGTAACATGGTCATTCCTTGCATAGAAACATTATTAGTGTATTTAGGCACTTATTTATTTACTTATTTATTTCTGATATCAGAATCGAACTGAGGACCTTGCACTTTCCAGGCAGGTGCTTTGTGCTGAGGTATACCCTTGGCCCCAATATATGCACTAATACCCAAATTTAATAGCATTTAATAAACCACAGAGATTATGTGATTTCCATCTTTGTATCTACCTCATCATCCAATGATGTTATATTTTTATTACAGACAGTAATCAATTATTTATACACAATAAAAATAGGTTCATGGTTCTGGAGGGTTTGAAGAAATTGTAGATTCTGTAGAATCAAGCCAGTATGTTTACTGAGAGGTTCTCTTTTTCCAGAAAAAGGTAATATATTACAAGTAGTAATTTCATGCTCATTGTCTCTTTTACTTCCATTTTGCATTAAAATATCTGACTTAGATTAAAATTACATGTTATCCGAATTTAAAAAAATAGTTTTACCTCTGCATTCTGAAGGAAGGACACAGGAGAGATGATAAGAGTATGTAACTGAGAGGGAGAACAGCTAAAGTACTTAATCAACTTCCCCTCTCCTGCCGGGAGTGGAAACTGCGAGAGGGTGCCCAGTGACTCCAGTTTTCTCAAGAAACCCTGGACCCGAGAGAGTCTGGCTATGCAGATTTCCTGTATCTGTTCCTGAGGCCAAATAAGCCTGGACCTCCCAAAACACGGAAAAAGTGACAGGCTTCAGGAGTAGAGACGAGCTCTTCTTTACCAGGGCAGGTAGAGTCAGACACCAATGGGGAGGTCAGCTAGCATGAGTCACACTTTGCAGGGCCGGAGTGGCCGGTGCAGCAGATAAAGTCTTCGTTCATTGCTCTGTTGATTACTTAAGGACAGAATATTAACGGTGGGCACTTGGAGAATAACACAAAATTTGAAAAAACAGACTTTCCGATTTGTAAGGCACAATCAGCTTCCGGAAAAACGCCATTCCTGTCACTGATGTCGGGATAAAGTCACAACTGTGTTAATTTCAGACAGAGATATTAGCACATACACAAAATCTAAACTAACGCAGGATCTACCTGCATTTCTGAATTGTAATTGAAATTTGCAAAGTGATAGCAGATTATGGTTAAAAGCAATTAAAACATTCTGTGATCCGGCCTGCGGATCAATCCGTGGGTCTAACCTGGAGGGGGAACAGGGATGGGATGAAAATGGGACAAGAGGAAAGAGAGACGGAGACAAGTTGAGCAATTCCAATCAAGTCTCGTTTATTGAGGAAGTGAACATGGCTTATATAGAAGGCAGAAATGAGGAAGTGAGATCATATGATGTAGTCGGGTAACTAGGCAACTATGGGTGGTATTAACTCTTTTGGCGGGAGTATCTAAGCAACAGT
>PVJX010019802.1:0-29932 GCA_004027295.1 Dolichotis patagonum
CTGGAGTTTTGAGCTTGCCTTTTGGTTTTTCCTTTTGTCATTTTTCTATATTTCTTTGATTTGAGTGGTGTTCCAAAGCTCCCTCTGGGTGTGTGGTGAATTACCTCCTGCACCCTCAGCTACTGGAGCAGTCCATGCTCCCCCACAGGTTCTTGCCTCCCTAAATTGAAAGGCAGAAGCTGAGCATGGTGAACTGGGGCCAGTAGAATCTCAGGCTGCAGTCCCGTGTCCTAGGGGGGTGGATATGCACTCAACCCCTGGCAGTGCTGATCTTAAGCTCTCCCCAGGCCAGCCCAAATGAGCCCAGAGCCCTTGTGCAGGATCTCCGCCTCCTGAACTGAAAGAAGGCCACGGTGTGGTCAACTGAGGCCTTGAAATCTGCTGGCCCCAGTCCAGCATCTCTGGTAGCTCCCCAGAAACTCAAATGTCAGGAGCATAGGTCTCCACCTTTCGCTGGGTCACTGGGACTCACCTCAGGCAATCGCTACTGCCCTGCAGGCTTTAGCTCCCTGAACTGAGATGTGGAAGCAGGGTGTGGAGAACTGGGGCAAGAGAAACCCCCGGGGCACAATCCCCTGTCCTAGGGGGGTGGATATGAACTCAACCCCTGGTAGTGCTGGTCTTAAGCTTTCCCCAGGCCAGCCCAAATGAGCCCAGAGTCCTCGTGTGCAGTCTCTGCCTCCTGAACTGAAAGAAGGCCGCTGGGCGTGGTCAACTTAGGCCTTGAAATCTGCTGGACCCAGTCCAGCATCTCCAGTAGCTCCCCAGAAACTCAAACGCTGGGAGTGTAGGTCTCCAACTCTCCCTGGGTCACCCGGACTCACCTCAGGCAATCTCCACTCCCCTGCTCCCTTGGCTCCCTTAATTGAGAGGTGGAAGCTGGGCGTGGAGAACTGGGGGCATGGATAACTGGGGCCGGCAGAACCCTTGGGCACCACCATCCCTTGTCCTCGAGCAATCTCCACTCCCCTTGTAGTTTTTATTAAAAGCATGTTTAAAATTATAATGTTCTTTGTCTCCTGCCTGCCTATCTCATTTCTCCTAATCTCCTTAATTCTTCCTCCCTGAGACCTTGATTATTTTTTCTTAAGGGTTGCATATGCACTGAAGGTATATCTTTTTAGAATTGTTTCTAGTTAAGTGGGGGTGTTAACTTTGCCTAGGCAAGGAACAAAACTCCCAACCTTAATGGTCTAAAAAAGAAAGGAAAATAGAGTTAGTTATCAGTAAGTGATGCCTGAAAACATTTTGCACAGTAAAATAACAAAAAAAGACATGGGAGAAGAAGTACAGTGCACCTGTGTTGGCTCAGAGGCAGCTTTAAATCATTGCTTCCAGCAGTTAGGAGCCCATCCAGCTTCCCGAAACCTGGAGGTTCCACTGGCCTGACTGGACCATGCCTAGTGACCTTCTTTCAATCTGGGGAGCTGAGGCTGTGCAAGGTAAGTTCCAGCACACCTGCGCTGGCTGGAGAAGAGCTTTAGATCATCACTCCCAGTGGTGAAGAACCCCTACAGCTTCCTGAAATCCCAGAGATGGCACCAGAGGTTCCACTGGCCTGACTGGACCACACCTAGCGACCTTTTTTCAATCCAGGGAGCTGAGGCCACATGAATTCCAGGAGCCAAGGGCACATGAGGTGATTTCCAACACACCCGGTGCAAGCTTTGGAACATTGCTCAAAACCCAGAAATATAAGAAAATTACAAGATGAAAGACCAAAATGCAACCTCAAACCTTCAGCCCATCCCAACAGAACCTAGGAACCATGTACATAGAAGAAAATATAAGCCCTACACCTGAAATGCCTGAAATGATAGCAACTGAAATAAAGACATAACTCTGGGAAGCTATAAAAGAACTCAAATCGGAAATAATCTCCCATGTAAAAGAAGAAATAATAAAGATAATTAAAGAACTGATGAACACATCTGAAGAAGACGTAGCTTAAAAATTAGAAGAACAAGGCAAAAAGATGGAAACCCTGAATGAACAATACAAGAAACAAACAGAACACATGAAGCAGATTCGAAGAGATATACAGGAAATAAAAAATTCCATTGAAAGTTGGCAAAACTGCCTCAACAAAAGTGAAGATAGAATTTTCAGACCCGGAAGACAAGATTGCAGCTAGTGAACAGGAAAGGAAAGATCTTTTAAAAGTAACAAAGAATCAGGAAATAACAACTCAACAGTTGCAAGATGATGCAAAGATAAACAACATAAGATTGATAGGGATAAATGAAAAAGAAAGAAACAACACAAATGACGTCAAGAAGCTATTTACAGAAGTAATAGCTGAAAATTTCCCGAAAATGAGTGGAAACTGACATACGGGTCAGTGAAGCATATGGAACTCCAAATGGCCACAGACTCTGTGGAAATACAGAAGATCACCAATACCTATTTCAGAAACCTCTACTCTCATAGGTTCAATAACACAGAAGAAATGGACATATGACTACCAAAGCTGGGTCAAGCTGAGTTCTTTTATAAAACTGCTGAATAACCCAATTTCTATTAATGAAATTGAAAATGTAAGTAAGTCCCTACCAACAAAGAAGAGCCCAGGCTGAGACGGATTCACTGCAGAATTCTACAAGAAATACAGAGAAGACTTAATGCTGACACTCCTCAAACTCTTCAATGAAATTGAAAGTGAAGAAATTCTTCCTAAGTTATTCCTGGAAGCAAATATTACTCTAGTACCAAAACCTGAGAAAGACCCAACCAAAAGAGAGAACTACAGGCCAGTCTCCTTAATGAACACAGATGCAAAAATTCTCAATAAAGTATTGGCAAACAGGATGCAGCAAATCATCAAGAAGATTATACACCATGACCAAATGGGATTCATTCCAGGTGTGCAGGCATGGTTCAACATACCTAAGTCAATAAATGTAATCCACCTTATCAATAGAGCCAAAAATAAGAATCACACGATCATTTCTATAGATGCAGAAAAAGCTTTTGATAAGGTCCAACACTCATTCATGATAAGAACCTTACAGAGAATTAGAATAGATGTTCTTTACCTCAATATGATAAAGGCCATCTATGACAAACCAACAGCCAGCATCATATTAAATGGCCAAAAACTGAAAAATTTTAGCTTAAAATCAAGCACAAGACAAGATGTCCCTTATCACTGCTCCTATTCAACATAGTACTTGAAATACTAGCCAGAGCAATTAGACAAGAGAGAGGAATAAAAGGAGTAAAGACAGGAAAAGAGAAAGTTAAATTATCATTATTTGCAGATGACATGATACTCTATATAGAACACCCCCAAAACTCCGTTGAAAGACTCCTAGATATAATAAATAAATTCAGCAATGTATCTGGATACAAAGTCAATATTCAAAAATCAACAGCATTCCTATACACTAACAAAAAAATCAGTACAGAAAAATAAGGGAAGCCACACCCTTCACAACAGCATTAAAAAAATGAAATACTCAGGAATTAATCTAACAAAAGAAGTAAAAGATCTATTCAGAGAAAATTATAATACCCTGAAAAAAAAATCAAAGAGGACCTCATAAAATGGAAACATTCCTCATTCCATGAACCATGGAATGTCCATGTCCATGAACATTCCTTGTTCATGGATAGGAAGAATAAATATTGTGAAAATAGCTATTATCCCAAAATTGTTATACAGATTCAATGCAATCCTAATCAAAATACTGCTAGCATACCTCATAGATTTAGAGAAATCACTCCTAAAATTCATCCGGAACCAGAAGAGACCTAGAATAGCAAAGGCAATTCTAAGCAGCAAAGGCAAGGCAGGAGGCATCACAATCCCTGACTTGAAATTGTACTACAAAGCTACTTTAATAAAATCAACATGGTACTGGAATAAAAATAGACCTGAGGATCAATGGAATAGATTAGAAGATACAACTACAACCACAAACACACTCAACCACCTTATCTTTGATAAAGAGGCCAAACATGTTCACTGGAAGAATGATAGTCTCTTCAATAAATGGTGCTGGAAAAATTGGCTCTCCATATGCCGAAAACTAAAACTAGACTCATGCCTATCACCATGTACTAAACTAAAGTCTAAATTGATCAAAGATCTAAATATTAAAACAGAAACACTAAATCTGTTGGAAGACAAAATAGGTAAAAACCTCAAAGATATGTAGACAATTTATGAACAAGAATCAAACTGCACAGGAAATACTTGCCAGAATCAATAACTGGGACTGTATCTTATTAAAGAGTTTCTGCATGTTGAAAGAGATTTCCAGCAGAGTGAAAAGAAAACCCACAGATTGGGAAAAAATCTTAACGGACTCTCTGTCAGACAAAGGACTTCTGTCTAGAACTAATAACGAATTAAAAAAAAATCAGACCCTCGAAATTCAAAGACCCAATGCAAAAATGGGCGTCTGAAATGAATACACAGTTCTCAGATGAAGAAATACAAATGGCAAATAAATAGATGAAAAAAATGTTCAGCATTATTGATCATTAGAGAAATGCAAATTAAAAGCACACTGAGATTCCATCTTACTCCACAAAGAATGGCCAGGATAAAGAGAACTACCAACAACAAGTGCTGGAGAGGCTGTGGGGAAAAAGGAACTCTTCTACACTGTTGGTGGGAGTGCAAACTGGTGCGACCACTGTGGAGGTCAGTCTGGAGCTTCCTCAAAAAGTTGGGTTTGGAAGTCCCATTTGACCCAGCTATTCCACTTCTGGGCATGTTCCCAGAAGAACTGAAAACATCACACCACAGTGATCTATTTGCATCTATGCTTATAGCAGCACAATTTGTAATAGCCAGATCTTGGAATCAACCTAAGTGCCCATCAACTGAGGAATGGATAAAAAAGTTGTGGTATTTTTATACAATGGAGTACTACTCAGCTATAAAGAATGACCACATTGAGATATTTATAAATAAATGGATGCTACTTGAGACCATACTCATAAGTGAAATAATTCCAACTCACATGTATAAATACCATATAGTATCCCTAGTGTAAGAAATGGTAAGAGTACATAAGATTTTATGGTAATCATGGTTTCCTATTATATTGCTTTAAAGTCTTATAATGTTTACATTCATTGGTTGGAATCATTTTATTCTGTTGTTTTATTTTATTTTATGTGGTGGTATGAACAGCTACTCTGAAGAAAACAACACATTATGGCAGCCATTGCTGATTTAATATCATTTTGTGTTAAAGGTCTACCATGATTTTGTTCTTCTATTTCCATTGGTTCTATCATGTTGTGTCTTATTGGATTTTAATATGTGTGAGAGTGTAAATAAATTTTTATGGGAAATGAGATATTACAGAAGCCATTGTTCATTTTTTGTTATTTGGTTTTGAATGTCCTATAATACTTTCATTGTCTCAAATGGTTTTATACTATTTTGTTATGTTTGATATTATTGTGTGTGAAGGTGTGCTCAACTACTTCAATGAAAGAGACATTATGGTAGCTACTGTTAATATCTGGTTGTCTTGTTGTGAAGTGCTGTGTTGCTTACATTGTTCTGTTCTAATCTGATTTGTTCTGTCCTCTTTTGTTTTATTCTATTTAAAATAAAAAAGACATGAAAAAAAATGATCAACAGACAACTCATAGTGCAAAAAAAATTTGTCTGCTGTTGTTGAAAGGACTAATGTCTAGAATATATAAAGAGCTAAAAACACCAGATACCCCTAATGTAAAGACCCAATCCATAAGGAGCAGCTCAAATGAATAGACCATTTTCAGATGAAGTGAAAATGGCAAATAAATATATTTTTTAAAGTGCAACATTACTAGTCATTTGAGAAGTGCAAACTAAAACAACACTGAGATTCCATTAGCCAACCAATAACAAATGCTTTTGGGGTTCTGGAGAAAAGAGAACCCTTCTCTACCAATTGTAGGAGTTTAAACTGGTCCAACTAATATGGTGATTCCTCAAAAAACTAAAATAAGAGTTTCCATTTGACCCAGCTATTTCCCTCTATGGTACCATCCTGCAAACCAAAGCATCATAACACAGCAATATATGTACACCTATGTTCATAGCAGCACAGAATATAATAGCTCAATTTTGGAAATAGTCCAAGTTTCTATCAACTAATGAATGAACAAAGATATGGAGGTTTTTTTTAAAATGCAATGGAGTATTACTCTGCCACGAAAAAGATAAGTCTGAGACAGTTTTAGGTAGATGAACCTTGAAATCATACTCTTACATGAAAAATATCAGACACATGTGTAAATATTGCATGGTTTCTCTGATGTGAGAATTTTAAAGGTAAATAAGGACCAAAATATGTAATAGACATTCTGAAATGGGTAGAAAATATTCAAATGGGAAAAGGAATTAGGAAGGAGATGGGGGAAATGTAGAAAGGGAAAAGGAAAAAACAGAAAAATAAAAGTTTTGTAAATAAGGAGGGGAAGATTGAAGGAGAGGGTGAGAAATAGCATGGTAGAAGGACCTGAACAGAGGTGAGGTGCTCACGTCATGGGGGGCCAAGATTTAACAGAGAGCAGATGCAGGAGCTGGAAGGGTAATATATGCTTCCTGGTCATGCTGCCAGTGACACCACTTCCAACCATGCACCACTTCCAAACAACACATTTGGCAGTTAAATTCACTAGAATCCACTGGAGAGTACAGCGCTCCCATTGTTGGGGCACAATTATAATGTAAGAACACTTGTGTAAAGCAGCAAACTTATAGGCATTTCATGACCCATTAGAGATCTCTGACCAAGTTACTGTTCTGCTGTTTCTGCTGAACTCAGCTGACCTCGACAGTGTCTACAGCCCTCCCGCAGACCTCTGATGAGCACTGACTCAGAGCAGTTGCCTATACCTTTGGGCACCCGGGGCAAGTTTGAGGGTGCCCTTAGCTATGCTCATGCTGTAAGGGCCCTAGAGCAGTTCTATATTATAGGAATGCCCTTAAGGGTGCTAGCTCTGTAAGGGGTCCCTTCCTGGAGTGTTTCTGTATTGTGGCAATGTCCTCACACTGTAAGGGCCCCTCCTCTTGCTCCCAGAGTGTTTCTATTGTTTCAAGAGTAGCCTGACAGTAAATGTACCACTCAGTCTATGAACCAATTGTGTAATGTTTCATCACTTGCTTTGTACCTCCCACTTCTAAATGCTATATAAATTAAGCTTTTCTTAACTTCAGTGCAGTCGCCTTTGTCAAATTGTCTAGCAACAGTCTGCTGGCATAAAGATTAAATGCTGCCTGCTTATCTCTTCAGTGCAAAGAATCTTCTTTTCAGTTTGGGTTGGCTTTGGAATTTTTCCGCAACACTATGGACTAATCACCTTCTGAAAGCCCAAAATCTGAATACTTGAGTATTTGGAGGAAGGCATTCAAGATCCAAGTCATAGAACAGAATGACAGCTCTCCGGGTTAGATTCTGAGGTGGAAGAAGGTAAAAGAAGAACAGACACACTTGCACTTAAATTATGCCACACAGTTTACTGATCTCTTCCGCTATAACCAGGTCTAGAATGGTCGTGTCTTCATTTCTAAGTGAGACTCCAGTAGTACCCATTGCCTTCTGCAAGGAAGCCTAGTTCCTGTGAAAGAAGAAAACACGTTCAAGGCACTGACAGCAACTGTCACTCCATTGCCAAGCATACAGTGTACTTGCAAGTGAGAAATTCATGTGGCAGAATGAAAGGAATTCTTGAAAAGTACTTTTGTTTCTTTTTTTTGTGCACACTAGTCTGAAAGTATGAGATTTGTGGTGGTGTGTTTTACATGTGTATAGCATTCAGATCATTCAATCTCCCTTACCCTTCTCTCCATCACCCCTACAACATTCTCTCCCACAGCTGGAAGACTATCATCTAGATTCCTGGTCCCCTTCGTGTGTGGTCTTACAGTATTTTTATATATTTATTTTTGGATTCTTACAGAAGACAAAACATGTAATTATGAAATTTCTGAGACTTATTTTGCTTAACATGATAGTCTCTAGTCCTGTTTATTTTTGCTCCAGGTGACATAATTTAATGTCTGTTCATAGATGAATAATAATTGATTATGTATATACGCATGTTTATTTATCAGTCGATGAGCAGTGAGTCTCTGTGTAGTTTAGCTTTGAGCACTGTGTCCCCATAAACACGAGTATGCATATGTGACTATACAATGGTGTCATTAATTCTTTGAGGATTATACCAAGGAGTAGTAGTGCTGAGCCAAATGGCATTTCTATTTTTAGTTTTGTCAGGAAACTCTATACCAATTTTCATAGTGGTCATACCAGTTTACATTTTCACCAATGGTGTCAGCATTTCTTTTCTTTGTTTCTTGTATAACAGTCATTTTAAATGAAGGAAGTTGGAGTCTCCATGTAGTTTTGATTTGCATTTTCCTACTGCTTAAGGATGTGGAACATTTTTTTCATGTGCTTATTGGCCATTTGCATTTCTTTCTTATTTTGAGAACACTTCAATTCACTTGGCAATTTATTTATTGGACTATTTATATTTGGTATATTTGTGTGTGTGACTGAGAAAAGGTCTCACTGTGTAATGCAGGCTGCCTTGACCTCATTTGGTATCCCAGACTGGTCTGGAACTCATAGCAATCATCCTGCCTCAGCCTTCTGAGTGCTGGGATTTCAGGCATGAACCATCACATCTGGATTTGCATTTTTATGTATTCTAGAAATGAATTCTCTGTTGGAAGAACTGATAGCAGAGGTGCTCTCCCATTCTGGAGACTGTCTACTCACTGTGTCATGCCTTCCTTTGCCACACAGAAGCATTTTAAATTGATACAATCCCATTTTTTGATTCTTCATAAAATTTCCTGAGTTATTTAGGAAATCTTCCTCCATCTCTGGCTTCAAATGTTTCCCCTACATTCTCTTCCAGGAACTGTAACTGTTTCCAGTCTTATGTCAACCTATTTTGTCCATTTCAATTGAATTTTAGAACAGGGAGTAGGTATAATGACTTCCTTTTAATCGTTCTGCATGCAGATATCTAGCTGATCCTGCACTATTTGTTGAAAAGGCTATCTTTTCTCTACTGTACACTTTGGGAACTTTTGTCAAAAGTCAGAAGTCTACAGGAAGATGAATGTGTTTCCATATTTTTCTATTCAGATCCCTTAGTGCACATATCTCTTTTTGTGCCACTACCATGTTGCTCTTGTTACCATGCTTTGTAGAAAATTGAAATTATTTCAATGCTTCCAGCTTTCTTTTTTAGTTCATTCTGTGTTTCATTGGTTATTCTGAATCTTCTGTGCTTCTGTATGAATTTTTGAATTGCTTCTTCAAGTTCTGTAATAATGCTGGTGATATATTAATAGAGGCCTCAATAAATCTGCAGATTGTTTTTAGTAGGACAGCCTTTTGGAGGAGCGTGATCTTTTCAATCTTCTAATATCTTCTTTGTCTGTTTGTTTGCTTTTGGTGTCCTGTAATTATCCTTATAGAGTTCTGTCACCTTCTTGTGTAGGTTGATTTCCAGGTATTTTTTACTGTCTGAAGGTATTGTTACTGGTACTGCTTTACCAATTTCTTTTTCAATTGGTGTTGACTTTTTTATACATTTTCAAAATACTTTCTAGTAAATCTGAAAATCTTGTTTCTCAAATTTTATGGCCATATAGAAATTATTTATAATATGATTTTCTATGATTTCTTGGGAACTATAATTTTTACATGATTAGCTATAAATGAGAAAATTTCACATTTTTTTCATATAAGATGAAATGTTGGATTATATGAAGTTAAAAATTTTATTTGTTTTCCATAGTTTGGGGATAACTGTTTTTGATTCTTTTATGTGGTCAAGAGTTTTTTTTTCCCCTTGAACACTCATAGGCCCCAGAAAACCATATCTATAAGACCCAATGAGTAAAGTAACCTTAATTGTAAGAGTGTCTTAGAAATTAATTTAGAGATGCTATATCTAATTTGTTCTTTTCCAATAACAAAACAAGTTCCCAATAAACTTGGGAGATCTTTACTAAACTGAAACTGAAAAAGTGGTTTAAGTAATAAGAAAATTAGTAAATACTATCTATTGTTGAATTTCTCTATCAATTCTTATAACCAGTCAATCATTAAGAATTACATTTAGATAATGATTTCATCTTAATTTAAACACACACATCTATATAAATAGATTTTCAAATGTACTCACCCATTGCCATTTGATTTGATGCTGTCTTGTTATTTTGACCTAAGTAAGGACATAACTTGTTTAGATTAATATCCTATAACCTGTCAAAATTACGCTTATTTTTTATGACAATATCTTCATTTCCCATTGATGCTCATGGAGAAAAAGAAATTTATGCCAAATTTTTATACCAATTACAGCCAAAGGTCAAAATTCTTGGGTTTTTTTTCCATACCTGAGCCAAATCTTTTAAACTCAGGGAAAAAAAAAACTGGAGAGAGGAAAAATATAAATTGAACACAAAAGATTGATTCACAGAGAAGATAATGTAAGCAGACACAGAAAATGCAGTGACAATAGTAAAATAAACTGCCATTATGTTCCTCTCCATATCTCTAGTATTTCATGCCTTCAACACTTATAGTTGCATTTTTATCTATTATTCTAAACAAGAAACTTTGGACACATTTAATACAGTGAGTTGTCAAATTTTTTATGTCTAGATTTACAAGACAAGTCACATATATATGCATTTGTTTTGTTGTTTTTACACCCTGTGAGTTTGATGTAAAAGTTTCTCCCACTGACTTTTCAAAAGAAAAAATAATATGAAAAACATAAATGTAAATCAAAATAAAAGTGTATATATACTTTTATTTTGGTATACATACTTTTATTTTGTATAACAATAACAATAGATGTGTAGCAATAACAAAAAGTACGGCAATTACATCTTCTGAACCTATTAAATTTAAGTGAAGGAATGAAGAATGCTTTTCTGGCATGTGCTAAACAAGGCTAGATTAGCACATTCCTGAACACACTCTTCCAATGCAAAACAGGTGGTCCTATGGGTGACACCCATTTGTACCCCTCAGACTAGTTGAGTATCACTTCTTGTGTGAATGCCTTACTCTATGTCTGCCTATGTGAACTTCAACACAAATCATTCATTAAACAGCTATTTATAGCACATTTACTCTGTATGGTCTGTGTGGAAATTGAAGATGAACAAAATAAAATTGGCTCATCATGCAGCAAGTTAAGAATACAAACGGAGGGTAATGCTTCAAGAAGAGAATAAATCTAGGAGAACTGCAGTGTTCTAGTGCTCAATCACAACCCCCTCTGTGACAGTGACAGAGCAATGATAATAAAGCAAATCAAGTTCCTGTCATACTTGGTTTGGGTAATTAACATCTGTAACAGTGTGGCCATGTTAGGAAACATCCAAGAACAACAAGCAAGAAAGTAAAGTATACATAAAGAAGCAAGCCCTCCCTGCGAGCTGGCACCATACACAGGCCACTGCGGGGAGGGGAGACCCAGAGACCCCATCCCCTTCTGGTGCGCAGGCTGGGTGGCAAGAAGAGCGAACTTCCCCCCACACATAAGTGATCTTGAGAAATAGAGGCTGAGACGATGGCTCTTGAGGTAACATGCAACTTAATCCGTGTAGCACTTAGTGTTTCCCTGACTTTGCAAGCCTAAAGCCAGTGGTCTGATCTCTACTCAGAGGATAACAATACACAATGTAGCAAATATGGGGGATCTGCTTCTGAGAACAGAGGCAATTGTTAATTCCCTATTGTCTTGTTTTGATGTCCTATATTGTTCTCTTTGGTTTTTTGGGTTGGGTTTTATTCTGTGGTGACTTGTTTGATTTTATTATAGCCTATGGCAGGGGAAGCTATTTCAAGCATAACAAGATATATTATGGTAGTCATTTTGGATTTACTATTATCTTGCTTTGAAGTCCTTTATTGCATTAATTGTTGTGTTTTTATTGATTGTATTCTGTCCTGTTTTGTTTCATTTTTACTATGTCTGATGGTACGGGCAGCTGTTTTGAAGACAACAAGAGGCATTATGGTAACCATTGTTGATTTTCTATTATCTTCTTTTGAAGCTCTGTATCACTTGCACTGTTTTGTTTTGATTGGATTTATTCTGCTTTATTTTGCTTGTTTTATTGTCTTTAAAATAAAAATTTTTTTTTAAAAAAAGAAAGAAAGCATATACAAAAAGCTGTAGCTTTCCTAATGGATAAGGTCACTTCTATCAGGAAGGACAGAAACTCTTATTTCCTGATGAGGCCTGTACACCTTAACTTGTGGATAGAAAGAATATCATGAAACAGCAGTGAACTGAATGCAACCAAAAGAGGTCACTTTAAGAAAAAATATGAGACAATACAAGAAAATTGAAAACTCCACAAGGAAAAAAGAGGATGAACAGACCAGTAAATACTGGATCATTGCAGAGGAACTACAAAACCACTAGAGCATGGAAAACAAAACTACACTGAAACAAAACAACAACACAAATAAAACAAATGAAAAATAATTCAGTGAAATCTTGTTAACAATATTGTGGCATGTCAGAGGTTTATGGAGACCACAAGTTTTGGTGTTTTTGATACTGTCTCTTAACTGAACTCTTCTGAGGTGTGGTGATTATTCATTCAGTGTTTGGCATTTAGTTTCAAGTTGTAAAAGGAATTCAAACAAAAAGGGATATTGCCTTTTGTGTATCTTAGAAAAACAGATGTTTGTTTTGGAAACTAATTAATAAATAAGTTTTATTTTATAAAATCACATGGGCACTTTCACTTTAGTCATAAAGTAGGCAGTCAATAAAGCATTCAAGATTGTACAATGTTATGGCTTGGATCTGAATGTTCTGCCAAAGCATTACCCAGTCATGATGAGGCTTTTTGGAGATGGCTGGACCTAGGCTCTGCAATAATGGGACTAGGGCTGTAGAGTACTAAATAAATTAGCACACCAATTATAATTAGGATAGTCCTGGGTGTGGCTGGATGTTTTTACTGAAGACAAAACCCCAGCCTGGGGGTGGCTGGCACCACCCAAATGGCTTATAGTAGGCACAAGGGAAAGGCAGGGTTGCTGCTTGCTCTCACTGCCTTCTGCCTGCCACACAACGAACCGCTTTTGCTCTGAGATGCTGCTCTCACCCTGCCTTGGTGCCAGCTGACTATGGACTAAAACCTCTACAAACTGTGAGCCAAAATAATCCTTTCCTTCTTTAACTCAAACTGTTGAATATTTTGTCTCAGCCATTGGAAAAATGACAAAGACAATTGAGTTAATTTAAACTTGTGCCTAGAATGGGGAATGTTAATATTAACTTTGCTGCATTAATTTACAAATTGTGGCAACCCCCAAACATATTGAAGAATTATTTACAAATTCACAAATTTCATGTTTAGTTTCAACATACTGATTTTTAAGAAATCTTTCCTAGTTGGCTTACCTGCTGGCATGGGCTTCAGTAGTTTCATCTGATATGGGCCTAAAGGAAAATAGTATCTAAAAGTTAATAGAAACTAACTTTGATAATGAAGAACAGTTCATTATATGCCAAAAAGAACTCTTGAACCAATTAGCAAGTACAAATAAGTAACACTTTACCAGTGGAATGTACAGTACTAAATTCAAATTCTTCTGTGGAAAAATGTCAGCAGAGATCATTTATTTTTTTCTCCCAACTTCTAAATATACGATATGAGTTTGACTCTGAATTCCTAAATAGGGCCTTGAGACTCTAAATTAGCTAAATTTTTAACATATAAACAATGTGTTGACATATAAATTGTCACCTGTTGTAAATTAAAACTCTCATTTATATTGAATGCTTGGCAGAGTCAACAGACAGGAAAATTTCTCCTTTCCACTCCACACATAAAAAATAGCAACAGCAAATAGCATGAAAATCTCATCCATAACTGAGATTGACAAGCAGAAAAAACTGCTTCCTTCTTTCACTGAAAACAGAAGAAACTAGAAACTCAGAGGTAAAACAGGGGCTAAAGCGAAATGACTTGTATTATAAAGGATGTGTTTTAATAAACCTAGCTTGGAGGG
Source organism: Dolichotis patagonum (assembly GCA_004027295.1). Lineage (NCBI taxonomy): Eukaryota > Metazoa > Chordata > Mammalia > Rodentia > Caviidae > Dolichotis > Dolichotis patagonum. Next base: position 14,028 of record PVJX010019802.1, read on the forward strand.
AGTTGAGGGCATGCATTTTGATGACCTTGGAAATTGGAATGAAACTGTCTGCCTGAGGATGGTAGACTTGAAGGGAGATAACAGAAGTTAGGGCCACTGGAGTTAAGAAGGTAGCAGGTGAATTATATCAGCACTGTGGACAGAAAGAAGAGCTTGAAGATCACGAACTTCAGGCCTGATCAGTTTCATGAGATGAAAACTCAGTTACTCAATTCACCATCTACAAGTAAGAATCAGACTGCACAGAAATCATTATAATGCTCATAGGCCAGAAGAGCAAACCTGAAACAGCATTATCCTCCCAATGACATTCCCTACAATTCAGCACATACAGTCTTTCCAGGGGAATCATCATTGCTCCCAAGGATGAGTTTACAAACTTACATTATAAACTACTGCATATTAAATGTCCATAGGCATAGCATGACAAACTCAAAAATTCATACATCAACAAATACAAGAAAAACCTTTGGAACAGTAATGTTTAACATGCTCACAGAAATTAAGGTAAGGCAAGAAAATGATAGCTGTTTAAGAAAGGATGATTAGGAAGCTGATATGTGGAAATAACACTGTGCCAAGTAGAGGAGCATAAAGGCATATTTATGATAACCACAGTTAAGACATAAAGAGGTGAAAATGAAGAGACTCTACTGAATATAGTGATTTCAGATGGGAAAAGAATGAGGAAAGTCAAAAATTGAATGACAACTCAACTTTTTCCATAATTAATTATTTGTACCCTGATATTTAATGACTGTAAACTAAATACCAATATGGATGAAGGAAAGTAAACTGTATCAGAATCTACGCTACTCAAATGAAACATGTAAGATAAAGAGGAAGCTTTAGGAGCCACCGAGAGGAAACCACACTGTGAGAAATGAATAATTTAGAAATGAACAACTAAAAAGCAAGTGGCACATTACAACAACAGTATGTTTTAAAGAATTTCATTAAGGGGACTTTTCACTAAAAGTCTATAATCACTTAAGTTATGCTTCAAAATTGAATGTAAAAAAATCATACCTTTTAATACAAAATATTTATACTAAACAGATGATAATCAAGATTCAAGTATTCATCCTTCATGAACAAGGAAATTGAACATAGAATGAAAAAGAAATGGATTCAGGGATAGTGAGCAAAAAGTTGGAAATTGTTGCTATATTCCACTAAGTGGTCATTTAATATAAAAATGATAACAGCAACAATGACTAATGGAGGATAGATCCCTGCAAGTAAAATCCTGGAAGAAGCTGAGAGCAACATGACAATAATATGGGAAGATTCGTGATCAGAATTCACTGTTAATGGCCTGAGAACATCTATCACTGAGGAAAAGACTAGAGTCACTGATAAGACATGAAACATTTAAAAATTAATTGTGACTGAGCGGCACTAATGCAACCCATAATGAAATTTATCCCACATTAGTATTTCGGCTTCAACATCCTTTCCAGTGGCTCTCTGCCAGTTAAAGATTACACCCATAATAAATGTCCTGAAAGCTACAGTAGCAAGTGAGGTGATTAAAATAAAATGAGTCATCTTCCAAAAATATGTCTCCCTCATGCACACAAGGTAAGAAGACAAAACTAGTGGATTAACATTTCAAATGAAATTATGCTAATTATAATGTATATTTTCCAATGGATACTGCTATCGTCTCTCATTCAATATAGGTGAATAACCATTCAAAAGATATTATATTAATAGGTTTTCAAGATGAGAGGCAATATAATGAGGATGAAATGGGGAAGTTGTAACAACACACATATGGATGTGTGTGTGCGTGTGCATGTGTACACACATGTACAGAACTCTTTACATAATTTTGTTTTTTATTTTATTGTTCACTTTCCATAACCCAAGCATTCTGATTCATGTTGGTTCCACAGTGCTAAGTGAGATAAACTTGGAATTTATGAGATGACACAATGTAAGAATCCATGTCCTAATGTGAGAAAATTTTAACCAAGATTTCCTATGCTTGAGCACTGCAGGACAACTCCCTTGGTCACAACAACATAAGACATAATAAAGAAAACAACCCTTTTGACTTCAAGAAACTAACTCATGGCTCTGAAGTGTAACTTTAAAGAAAAGGTCATAATAATGTCTGGGAACAACTAGCAAGAAAAATATATCCCCAAAGACATATAATCAAAAACTGCAAGTTACAAAGCAAAATTATGTTATAGCCAACAGTATCAATTTGCCTTTTGAAAACACTAACCAGAGAAATTTTCTAAAACTTACTTCATGCGTTATGGAGCAAGGGATTAAATATTAAAATATTTCACACAGCTACAGTGCATAAAAACTGCATTGTTACTAACCAGTGCTGCTGCTCCTGTAGATGACAAGTTCATCCTTTGATAACCTCAAAGGTATTTTAAAGTCATAGGTATACACACTTTGAGTTTCGCTCAAGTAGCACAGCAATAGCTTTGGCAGGTCATTTAAACAATACTCCAAAATTGTTCTATCTTTAAGATGGGGATATTCAGAGAGAACTCAAAAAGCTAAGTGAGCTATTGATGTGGTACTCAAAATCTTAGTGAAACGCAAATCACTGTTGTTGTGGATAATAATTGCCTTATATGTTTCTAGATTCAAATATTACTAAAAGTTAACTTCTGAACACAAACTCAGTTTACTCGTTACTGGGTGATTCCTCTTTCTTGGTGAACGTCGTTTTCAATCTGTTCCATGCCATGGCTATTATGGTTGCTATGATAAGGATAGACAAAACAATGTAGAAACTTATAAGCCAGTAACTGTGATCCTTGTCTGAAGCGCCTAAAAAGAAAAACATGCATTAAAAAATTACTTTCCATTTGCAACAATTCATTAAAATGTTCTTAATTTTTGTTACTCAAGGAATAAGTAAATATAATATACAATCATAAGATTTTGTTTAAACTCTTTCTTTTTAAACAGCTCCAGAAAGCTCCAGGTATTCTACATAGTACATCAGCTACAGTGCAATCTCACCGTAAAGCTGTAACTGGGCACCAAAAGGTCACTAACGTATAATGTGTAATGGTCTAATCACAAGGTTATGCAAATTAACATTGTTACAAGATTTTCAAGGGTTTGGATTAAAGGACTTCAGTGTTCTTGTATATATCCCATTTTTATTTGGTAGAATGCTGGCTTTTGATCCTAGGATTACATGTTTCTTGAGGGGGCTACTGTACCACTACTAAAAGGGCAAGAGCCTAACAATTAGAGGAGACTTGATTCTGTCACTTGTTAGCACTTAGTATATAGACATAAGCTTTGCCTCTAAGGTTCATGAGAACAACTGTTTTGCTTACTATGCATCCCCAGTGCTAGACCAGTACCTAGAGTATATTAAGAATTCACTAACTTGTTTCTAAATCCGTGGATGCATGAATGACAGAAATCCAAGTGACAGTGAACAAATACAGCATTGTGCTAGTACCTCTAATATTGTCTCTCAATAAGTAATTTATAGATTGTCCTCATTTATAAACTCCTGACTAAAATATTGCCGTCTGTTTACTTTTTCCTACAACAGAAAACTCAGAGTAAGTGTTTGTTTAGAGCTGAAATATCAGGAATCGATTCTAAAAATGGAGGAAGAGCTTGACAAATATTCTAAAACAGAAAGTCAATGATGTAAGTAAAGCAAAAGGTTAAAGATTGTTCAGCTCCAATAATGATATTGTACTATTAGATAAAAGTACAAGATCAAGAAAAAATATTTAGATACATATTTTGAGAGAAATGATTGTTTTAATAACAGACATAATTTATCTACTGAAAGTATAAAAACAGAACTTTATTTTAGTGAAGATAATCAAGTTGAGGATTTTATTAAACAGCAATCTAAAGAGACAGGTACTTGCCTGTACTTATAGGCCATGAAAATTTCGAAGCCCGCTGTTCACAGGTTGGAGGCAGATAGCTGGGATTACAGTGACACACACCTTGGTTAGTACATGCCTAAGAACATTTTGGAAAATGTACATGACCTTTAAAAATATTTTCATCTGAGTTTCTATTATTTCTTATGGGGACATCTGCTTTGATATACAAGTGCTTTGGATTACTTGCATGTTTCCAGAGAAAATTACACTCATAAGCCAAGTTTTACTACTTGGTTTCTTAAGCTAAAACAGAAATCTGAAAAATAAAAATACAATAGACAGGAAAAAAGTTACAATGTGAGGCATCGAGAAAATGTTACAATGTTTAAAACAACTTAGGATGTGCACCTGCCACTCCTGTGTAGTTTCAAGCAGAGACACTACTTAAATCCTCCCGTCAATGCAGCCTAACCTGCACTGATCTTAGGACAGTGCTGGCTCTCAGGGAAGACTGTGCTGCTCTTGCCACCTCCAATGTTCAGTGACTTGATATTGGTAGTGTGAGTATCTACCTCCACAAACAAGCAGTGTGTCCTTCCCTAGGGTGGACAAACTACACTGTGTGACACAATGAAGAACACAAATGTGTGTCAAAATTTACAACACCACATGTGAACTTGAATGATCACTATAGGCATTAGATGGTATTTGTTTTTCAGTGTCATAACTGCACTGCTTTGGTCAACAAAATTGGTAATGTAGATAGCTATGCATGTTTGAGATAGGAAATATATGGGGAATAGCTGTACTCTGCTTTCTTGTGAACCAAAAGCCTGTCATAAAGAAAAAGTCTTTACAAAAACAGGGCTACTGAGCATACAAAACATGAACAGAGCTTATATGCATATCATTAAATGAAAGAAGCCATTATGAAAAGGCTACAGGATTTTTTATTTCAATAGCATGACATTCTGAACGAAGAAAATCTATGGAGAGAGTGAAATGATCAGGTTTTATCTGGCATTAGAAGAAAATGAATGCTGAACAGAACACAGAGGAATGTCAGGGCAGTGAAACTTGTGCTATATAATATTATAATAGTGATTGTATGCATTATTCTTTTATAGAAATAAAGCACAAACACAAAGAATGAACTCTAAACTGTGAACTTCGGGTGATCATGGTGTGTCCATGTGCATGGTCAGTTGTAACAAATGTAACACCAGATGCATTAGGTTCCAACTAGGGGAGGTTGCTTATAAATGTAATGTGGTAGGAATCTGTGCAAAGTCTGTATTCTGTATTTAATTTTGCTTTGAACCTAAACCTTTAAAACATACAACATATTGTTTACAAAAGACATAAAATCAAGGTTTTTGTAACCTGATGTGTTATGAGACACAGGATCTGTCTTGCTTTGTGAACAGGTTCATGTATTTATTAGAATATTTGACAGTCTGAAAATACCATGATATAACTGTAATTTTGTTATATCACCAGCACTTTGATGAAATTCAGTGTTTCTCACACTGACTCTACCTGCTGAGTCACTCAGTTCAGAACCCAGGTGAAGATGTATCAGTGGGCTGTTCAGCAGGAGGAACCCCAAGAACAGTGATAATTTAATGAGTGATACTAAACAGTATCCAAGAGAGATGTCGTCCAAGGAAACCTGTTTACTTACTCCGCGTCCATTGCACTGTTCTGCACAAGCTAATGCCTCATATGTTAGATTTCCTGAAGACTGACATATATTCCGTAGACAAATGTAACAAAGATCAAAAGAGTTTCCAACTTGGAGAGATCCAGTAGTCATCCTAACGTTAAAATTAGTAATTGTATAAAACAACACAATCATAACAATCAATGCTATGCATTTCCCTCCAAACATTGTGTATGTAGCATTCCTCAGATTTGGAAGCTGAATTTCCATGTCCATTTAGTTTAATGTATTTCAAGTTTCCTTTGAGATTTTTTTCCTTAGAAGTGTATTGATTAAATACCACAACTGAGGTTTTCCAGACTGCTCTAATTCAGCCTGCGGATTTCAGACGATAGTGGTGTGTTGAGGTGAACTCACCTGCTATTGACAAACGCACAGGTCTGAGGTAGGTTGTAGGGGTAGTGGGCAAAAATAGTACAGAGACTCTTGGCGCCTCTGCTAAATATTTAAATGAGCCTAAACCTGCACTGATATATAAATCTATTATTTGAAATAAATAATTTAAAATGTGATTTATGATAAACAAGTGGGGCATTTAAAGAACAAGATTGGCCACAACAAAAAATTCATAAATAAGAAAGAGTTTTTATTAAGATACCATAAAAACCTAACAGAGTAATTCCTGAACATACAATTAAATGAGTACTCTGCAAACGTGTACCAACAGAAAACAAAAACTGAAAAAAGGGAAATTGTCTGCTTGTTGACATTTAGTGTAGTAGCAAAGAAAATAAATACTATACGTTGTTACTATTATTATAACATATAATATAACCATTGATTTAAAGTTTCCAACAGAAAAACAAAAATGAATGTCCTGTGCTTATTGCACAAATCAACATCTTTCATGAAAAGACACTCATATTCATGTAATCATGTATTAAATATTTATAAAAACAACTATTAGAGTACTTTAAGTACTTAATAAAATTATAATAGATGTTTTTATTAAAATATAATAAAGGTCTATATTATTTTGTCAGAGATTGTAATAAAAATATGGAAATAATTATTTTAAATTTAAATTATAATAATTAGAAGATTAAGTATACTTTCAACTCCATTACTTATAGAAACTTCCCTAAGTTGTAGTTTTCTTATTTTAGTACAATCTTCTTTTTTGAAAAAAAGATATTTTAGAAAAAGTATAAATAACATTTTGTTTCTTTCCATAAAATGGGAGAATGTGAAAAATAATACAACTCTCTCCAAAGAAATGGTCTCACAAAATATTTTCTAATTTAACCCTTCTAAGCCTTTAGCATGTGATCCTTCTCAGTGGTTCTTGGCCGTCATGGTGTATCTAATGTCTCCTTTTGGAGTGTGTGTATTGTTGGTTTGGCTCAGGTGAAATTGACACAGAGGTACATGGTATAAGAACATTATCTTACAGAATCAAAATTGTCAGGAACATTGTTTTATACATGATTGATGATATCATTAAAAACTTCCTGGTAAAATTTCTATTCATGCATTATCTCTGAGAAGACTTTCTCTGCCATACCATTAATTCTGCTCTTGTTAAATTACCTACTGCATACTCTCAAATCTCTGCTGGGTTGTTGCATTTTTTGGCTATACGGTCAAAAACACCTACTGGGCTTCCTGGCCCAAACCTCCTTCGAGGTATTTATGATTTCTAGGCATCAAGAGATCATATGCTTTAACCACTTTGAGCTTTGTTTAAAGGATAGAAACCACACACATGACTTGTTAATATACCCATTTCACATGTTACATTACTAAGGTTTACTACAGATATTCTTCAATGAATGAACTAGCTATTTAATGACTTTCAGACTGATGCCCCTTTTGGGAGGGGTACAGTTCTCTACATATTGTTTACAGAGTGTCAGTGCCTTTTTTTCAAAGTGTAACTTTATACAGAACTGTATTTTTTGCTGGGTGTGCTGTGCAGTACACTACTGCAGTGTTATATTCTATTATACATTACAGTATTGCACAAAGACTTACACAAATAAAGGCAAAGTCATCAAGTTGGAGTTTCCTTTGGCCATTTCTCTGTTCAGAATACAGTATTGTACATTCTATACACATTCCTCTTTTGATGACCAATTCAATTAACAATTTATCACAGGAACATAACTCAGTTGTTAATCAAGGGATGTCTGTATATTAAGTGATTTGCCCAGCTCATCCATCAGGTAAGCAGAAGCATCAGAATTCAAAGTTCTATCCCTCTATCATTAAAGCCTACACTTGTTTTTGCCGTGTAACTTTACTTATGAACAAAGATATGGCCAAGAATTAAATGAGATTTTGAAGTAAATTCACTGCCTTTGTTCCCTCAGTTTTGAACCGGTGTCAGTGGTAACAAATGATACTGATAGGGTTTTCACAACATGGCTTAGTAAAGGGAGAGTCACATCAGAGACGCTCAGGAAAGATTCACTGAGAGGGACAGTATGTCAAAGTGGGAGAGGAGCTTTCAGGATGCAATAGAAACTTAACAAGGAAAGCTGATACACTGATAAAGTCAAACAAAGGGACCATGTGACAGCTGGCTGTCCCCTGCTCCTTGCTCTGTGGGGGAGCCGCCATCTTGTATAAGGAGGCGAAAAGTCTGGGAGACAACGTGGTACTGCAGAGCTCAGATTACTTTGACACAGTTTGTATTCACTGGATTCACACTTATATCCTCCCTTTCCAAACCAAGGGAAAAGCAACATTCCTTTGTTCTCTGCTCCAAGACATACTTCAGACTAGGGGTGGGCAGAGAGAGGTTATGCAGGTGAAGGGCACATAGCTGAGCTGGAGTAGCCCAAGGACCTGCCCATCCAGCTGATCTAACTGCTGGGGTGCATGGCCACTGTTCTCTGTACCAGTCTAAAAAGACCTTGTGTTCATAGGGCCTGATGAGTCATAGGCAAGTGTGCACACACTGGTTTAGCTAGACCCAGCTCTGCAGCCCACTTCTGAATAGTCTCACAGTAGTCCTAACCATAGGCCAAGCCACCAACCAAGTTGGCTCTATTACTGCTGTGCACTCCAGTGTACCATCCCACTCTCAAGACCATATGCCCATGTGTGGAGAACACAGGAGCAAGGTAACCTGCAACTGAAGTGCAAAGATCTGTGCAGTCTCGTGGAGTCCATGGCATGGTGGTTAGGGAGGAATGCAGCTGCTGCTGTTCCTTGAAGAATCTCCACCAGTGCTCACTGTGGGCCTAGGGACTCTTGCCCACACTACAAAAAGAGCAGCAGGGTCTTTGGACTCCAGTGGGCACATACAGAAACCTGAAAGTACTACAGACTTCAGAGAGTGAGAACCTGGTTGCACATAGTCATCACCATCTTCCCAGTTTTCCAGCAAAGTTGCTTCATATGAATCATACATACATTCTCTCGGAGTGTTTAAAGTGGGTTCCTGTTGGATATCTCCTGAGCTCTGCCTTTTTTTGGTGTTGTGTTGTTTGGTTTGGTTTGGCAATTGCTTGGTGGGTTTTTGTGTTTTTGTTTTGTTCCGTTTGATTGTTTTTAAGGTTACTTAAGCATTTTTTGGTTATTTTGTTTTTGTATTTATTTTGTTCTATTTCCCTCTCTCTTCTCATCTCTCTAGTTTCTTCAACTCGATAACCCACAGTAATTCTTGTTCATAATTTTTTCAGAAAGAAATTAATGGTACATTAACTCCTCTTGTTTCTAATTTACCACATTTTGCAGTCCCCTTCTCTCTCTCTCTCCTCTCTTTCTCTTTTTCAACTTCGCCTGTATCAACCCACTATCCACCACATATTATTTCTTCAACTCTTCTGTATGATACCTAGTACCTGCTCCTATCCAAATTTTTCTTATCCTCTTCTGCTATTTTTCAAATAGTCATTTTATTTTTATTGGTGGTATTTGGCATTCTATCACCCATTTTTCCTTCCTCATTTGATATTATTTTATTCAATTCATTTGATTAGAGTCTCCTCTCTGTCTGTCTCTGTCTCTTTCTTCATCTCTGTCTCTATCTCACTCTGTCTCGCTCTCTCTTACTTGCTCACTCTTGTTTCATTTCTGGCTATTTATCTTTCAGTCAGATTCCTTGTTTTCTCTAGTTTAATCTCTATTCCTCATCATTCATCCTTTTTCTTAAGGATTTTCTCTGTGAATAGTTACCTAATACTATTAATTTACTTTTAGTTCTTAATACAATAATTTATATCAATTTTATTTCTTATTTTCCATCTTCCATTGCTTAGTATTTTCAAGGTATATTTTTCTTTCTTCCTACTCCCATGCCCACGCCTTATCTATTTTAGTACAACCCAATACTCCTATGAATCTATAGATAAATACCTATATCTTACAGTGATGAGACACTGTTCTACTGTGAGTGGTGGTAAAAGTGATTGATCAAGTAGGTATTTACTCTAAATACCTGGTTTGTCTTAAGAGTTTGTACTATAACAATAAATTTGGCCTATAGTTAAAGGGGTACAGCATTAGTTATATGTTGTTACCAGTGTGTGTTCTTGCTGATTTTACTAATTTAATGAAGGTGACATAGTTGCTGCTATCATTTGGTCTTCTCTGCAGGCCCAGTATCTACACTGTCTGGGTGTCATAAGCAGGAATACACTCCATTACCAAAGTACTAGGCCAAATAGGCTGCAACTTTACACCCCTAATAAATGCTAGAAACAGGATTCTGAGACAGCCCCAAAGGCCAGTGGCTAGCTTTGCCTAGAGGACATCTCTGAAAAGTAGTCATTACCTAAAGAGATCTCAATACTGTCAGTAAAGCTTCCTACCACAACATACAAAAAAAAAATTTAAAAATAGAAAATGAGAAAAGACGTCAGAAAAATATGACCCAAAGCTCCAAACTCCCCCAAAACAAATCCAGAGAGGGGACCAAGGAGGAAGCAAATCAAAAGCCACACTATCAAAATATCTGAAATGGCATTGATGGAAGTAAGAAGACAGATGAATAAGACACTTGGTGAGTTTAAGGTAAAAACAACTGTAGAGATAAGTAAAGAGTTGATTACATTAAAAAAAGATGATTAGTGAGTCCACAGAAGATGCCAATAATAAATGCATGAGCTAAAGAAAGACATGGAAACCATGATTTCCCAACATAGAAAACAACCAGAGTCCTTTAAATAGTTTTAAACAGAAATCCAAGACATTAAAACTCTGTTGAAGGGCCGGTGATTTTGCTCAGTGGCTCAAACACTTGCCTGGTAAGTACAAGGTTGTGAGTTTGATCCCCAATACCAAAAAACAAAACAAAACAAACAAAAAAAAACCCCAAAACACCAACACACCTCCATTGAAAGTGTACTCAACAGAGTCAACCAATGTAAAGGCACAATATAAGATCTTGAAGACAGAGCTGTGGTTGATAGTCAGCTAATGAAAGATACCTTAACAATAGAAAGGGACCATGAAAATACATGGATCAGGCACTAGATAATGCAAAGAAGACTAGTGTAAGATTAATTGGAATCAATGAAAAATCAGAATATAGCACAGCATGTATAAAAATTTCATAGAAATAGTAGCTGAAACCATTCCAAGCATGGAAAAAGAATTTTACTTACAGATGAGTGAGGCACACTGATAGAACCCTAAGTCATGATCAGAAAGGAATTACATCAAGGTATTGGAATAGTCAAAATTCCAGAAACTTATCACAGAAACAGAATTTTAAAATCTGTTAGAGAAAACAAGAGGAAGAAAGGACAGAATGAAAATAATATAATGGCAAAGATATTAATACCTATGTTATAACCATCAGTATAAATGATTTCAATTCACTGCTCAGATAATACAGATTGGCAGAATGGATCAAAAAAAAAGAGCTGACAATATGCTGCATACAAGAAACATACTAAACCCATAAGGAAATTCATAGACTGAAAGTCAAAAGATGGAAACAAATATTCCAAGCAACAGAAGCCCAGAAGCAGGAAAGATAAATTAGAATTTGGACAAAGGAGATTTCAGACAAGACTGGTTAAAGAGATAAGAAGGTCACTACATACTGGTTAAGGCAACAGTTCAATAGGATGACATGGCAATCACAGATGTACATGTACCAAATATATATTCTTTCATTTATTGCTATTTTTGGCACACACAACTTTATAAAACAAATATTAGTGGACATGAAAAATCAAGTAAGTACCAAATACAATTATAATTGGGCATCTTAATACCAAACTATCAGAAACAGACAGATAAACCTGACCAAAAATATCAGTAAAGAAGTATCAGCATGAAACCAAACCTATGAACAAATGGACTTTATAGATATAGAGTGTTCCACCCAACAACAAAGTACGCATTTTCTTTCAGCAACAAATGGGACTTTATTCAAAATAGAACACATACTAACCCATACACCGTGCTTACATAAATGAGAAAGAATTCAAATGGTATCATCAGATTCCAGGGGAAAGAAGCCAAAAATCAAAGACAAAGACACCACAGAAACTATGAAATTGCAATAGAAATTAACAAATATGGACTTGAATAATCAATTGGTCATAGGAATTTAAAGAAGAAATAAGAGAGTTCCTACAATCAAGTTATAATGACATTATGACATACCAGAACCTATGGAGCACAATGAAAGCACTTGTAAGAATGAAATTTATACCGGTAAATTATCACATCAGAAAAACACAACAAACCGAAACACATAATACTATGATGCAATTCAAGTTTCTAGAAAATAAAGAACAATTCAAACTTAAAGCTAATATCAAGAGGTAAACTATAAAGATTAATGGAGAAATTCATGAAGTTGAGGCTTAAAAAAAATCAGTACAGAGAATCAATGAATCAAAAAGTTATTTTTTGAAAGATGAGACAAAGCACACAAACTCTTAGACATCTTTATCAAAACAAAGGAATAAAAGACCCAAATTCATGGAATTACAGGAGAAAAGGGAAAAATTACAACAGATTCTGCAAAAATTCAGAAATCAGTAACTAGTTTGAGAACCTGTACTCCAATAAAGTGAAAACTTCAAAAGAAATGGATAGCTTCCTAGATACATAGGAATTGCCAAAGTTGAATTTAAAAAAATATAAAAATCTTGAATAAACCAATATGAGCCAATAAAATTAAAGAAGCAATAAAAAAATAAAGCCTACCAACTAGAAAAGTCCAGGCTTTCATGAATTCATTGCCAAATTCTACAAGAACTTTAAAGAATGTCTATTGCCAATGCTCCTTAAATTCTTTAATGAAATTGAAAGGGAATTAATACTTCCAAACTTATTCCTGGAAGCAAGCATTGCCCTGAAATCAAAACCAGAGATGAAAACCAATCAGAAAAGAGAACTACAAGCCAATCTTCATAATGAACACAGACACAAAAATCCTCAATAAGATGCCAGCAAAGAGAATACATCAAATCATCATAATATTATAAACCATTACCAAACAGGATTTATTTCAGGGATGGAGAAATGGTTCAACATATGCAAATTGATAAATGTAATACACCATATTAACAGAAGCAAGGACAAAAACCAAATGATCAACTCAATAGACTCAAAAAAAGTGTTTGACAAAATCCATCATCCATTCAAGATAAAACTCTAAAGCAAATTGGAATAGAAACCATCTACAATAAATCAATAGCCAACATCAAACTAAATGGTCAGAAACTGAAACTTTTCCTCTAAAATCAGGAGCAAGACAAGATGCCCATGATCACTACTTTCTTTCCCACATAGTTCTCAAATATTAGAGCAATTAGACAAGAGAAAGAAATGGAATATGGGTAGGGAAGGAAGAAGTTAAATTATCATTATTGGCTGATGACATGATACTTTACATAAGAGACTCCAAAAACACCACCAAAAGACTCCTGGAACTCACATTCAAATTCAGCAGGGTAACATGATATAGTCAATGCTTAAATATCAATACAATGCCCATACACCAATAACATACTACGAGAGAAAATTATGGAAACAATGATCGCATCAAGTAAAATGAAATCCATAGTGATAAATCTAACCAAGGACGTGAAAGATCTGTACAATGAGGATTTAGTACCCAGAAAAAAGAGATCAAAGATGGTGTCAGAAAACGGAAAGATATCCTCTGTCCCTCGGTAGGTAGAACAAATCTAGTGAAAATAACTATACTCTCAAAACTCTTATACAGATTTAATGCTATTTCAATCAAAATATCAATAGCATTTTTCACAGAACTATAGCAAACAACAGAAAACTATCTTATGAAACCAGAAGAGACCGGGAATAGTGGAAACAATTCTGAGAAACAAGGATATGGCAGGTGGTATTCCAATCCCAGACTTAAGGTTATACTACAAATCTACAGTGATTAAAAACAGCATAATATTGACCCCCACAAAAAAACAGACTTGTCAATCAATGGAACAGAACAGAAAATGTACAAACAACTCCAGGAATATTTAGATACCTTATCTTTGACAAGAAGACTTAGTGCTTTGCTGGAAGAAAGTTAAGTCTCCTTAACAATGCTGCTGGGAAAAATGGTTTTCCAGTTACTGAAGATTAATTCTAGATCCACATCTCACTATGCACTACATTAAAATTGAAATGGATCAAAGATCTAAATAATAGGACAGAAACAATTTAATCTGCTGAAAGAATAGGACAAACTCTTGAAAACATAAATGTAGGCAAAATCTTTATGAACAAATACAACAAAGAATCACCAATTGGGATCACATGGAACTGAAAAGCTTCTGCACAGCAAAGGAAATCACCAAGAGAGTAAAGAAACAAGCTACAGAATGGGGAAAAAATTTGCCAGTCACTCCTCAATATCACTAATATGAAGATGCATAAAGAACCCAAGAAATTTATATACCTCAAATTTAAAAACCTGATTCCAAAGACTCAACCAAAAAGGAGAACTATAGGCCAATCTCACTAATGAACATAGACACAAATATTCTCAATAAAATACTGGCAAAGAGAATGTAGCAAATCATCAAGAAGATTATACATCACGAGCAAGTGGGGTTCATTCCAGGCATGCAGGGATGGTTTAACATACACAAATCAATAAATGTAATACATCAAATCAACAGAGCCAAAAATAAAAACCACATGGTCATCTCAATAGATGCAGAAAACGCTTTCGATAAAGTCCAACACATGTTCATGATAAAATCCCTTCAGAAACTGAGAATATATCGTGTCTATCTCAACCTTATAAAGGCCATCTATGACAAACCAACAGCCAATATTATACTAAATGGACAAAAACTGAAACCTTTCACTTTACAATCAGGAACAAGACAAGGATGTCCACTATCACCACTCCTTTTCAATATAGTTCTGGAAACACTAGCCAGGGCAATCAGACAAGAGAGAGAAACAAAATGAATAAAGATAGGAAAGGAAGAAGTTAAATTATCACTCTTTGCAGATGACATGATATTCTATGAAGGGTGAAGGGTGAAATTATGGAAATATCATCCTTCACAATAACATCTAAAAAATGAAATACTTAGGCCTAAATCCACCTAACTAAGAATGTAAAAGACCTATATGCTGAAAATTATATTATGCTAAAAAAGGAGATCTAAAAAGATATTAGAAAATGAAAGGATACTCCTTGCTCTTGGCTAAGAAGAACCAACATTGTGAAAATGGCCAAACTCCCAAAACTCTTATACAGATTTATTGCATTCCCAATCAAAATAACATTGACATACCTCACAGATCTAGAGAAAACACTCCTAAAATTCACTTGGAACCAGAAGAAACCTAGAATAGCAAAGGCAATTCTGGGCAATAAAGGCAAGGCAGGAGGCATCTCAATTCCTGACTTGAAACTGTACTACAAAGCCACAGTGATAAAATCAGCATGGTACTGGCAAAGAAATAGACATGAGGATCAATGGAACACATTAGAAGATTCAAGTATAAGTTCAAAGACACTCAGCCACCTAATATTTGACAAAGGGGATAAACATGTTCACTGGAAGAAGGATAGCCTCTTTAATAAATGGTGTTGGAAAGATGGGCTCTCCACATGCACAAGACTGAAACTAGATCCATGCCTATCACCATGCACAAAACTAAAGTCTAAATGGATCAAAGATCTAAACATTAAAACAGAAACACTAAATCTACTAGAAGATAAGGTAGGTAGAAATCTTGGAAACATCGGGGTAGGCAGAGAATTCATGAACAAAAAGCAAACTGCACAGAAAACACTTCAGAGAATCAACAACTGGGAGTTCATATTACTGAAAAGTTTCTGCACTTCAAAAGAAATCAACATCAGAGTGAAAAGAAAACCCACAGAATGGGAAAGAATTTTAGCCAGCAACCCCTCAGACAAAGGACTTATACCAAGAACATAT
>PVJX010019803.1:0-34215 GCA_004027295.1 Dolichotis patagonum
AGGGAATCTAACCATTCATCCTCACCCACACTGGTTTCGTGAGGCACTGATTGTGATTAAAACGGCTTGCTGGGAATGGTTGGAGTCTATCCATTTTAGAAGACTGCACATTTACTTCCTTTTCTACAATTGTTTCTTCCCCTGTCATCAACCATTAACAAAAACACAGAAGAAAAAACCAGTTAAATGATGGCTTCCAATCATTGACTTTTCACAAGAAAAAAAAAAGAAAAATGTATATCACATTTTACTAGTTACAGGTCACACGACTAAAACATTAACTTGCACATTTTTATATGCATCTTTCTCCCATCAAAGGGTAGAAGATTCCACCCTGAAATTTCTTCAGTTGTGAAAAAAATAACAGTAAGTTTGCTAAAATTTCTTTGCTTACATGTAAGAGAAGCCCAATTCCGATGGGCTTGAGCATAGGGGTTTATGTACTATTTCAGAACTCTGTGACAACATGGACTCCAGGTGTGAGACCATCAGGGCTCCCAGGGACCTCTTTGGGCCCTTTGATGCTTTATTTCAGACAGACTCTCCCCCAGGATCATTGTCAATAGCAATCATGGCGAAATCCTTGTTGAAAAGGAGATGGAGGCAGTAGGACAGAGACACAATAGATACCATCCTGCTACAAAGTGTGGCAGAAAGACTAGTGAAACAAGAGCAAGGCTAAGTGCACTGTTGTGACAAAGAACTGGACAAAGAAGGGGGAAGGAGAGGAGAGAAGGACAGGCTGGATCAGAAAGCAGATGGAGCATCTATTCTAGGAGGCTGAGGCAGGAGGATTACAAATTGGAGTCCAGCCATGGCAACAAAGCAAAATCCTGTCATAAAATTTAAGGAAAAGAAAAAAAATGGATGGGGGATATAGCTCAGTGCAAAGGCCCTGAGTCTAATCCCAGCACTGAAACCAAAAATGAGGAAGAGACACATAGACACATTAGGGTATTAGTTATATATGTGTAAGATATTGATAGCAAGAGAAATGAGAAGAAAAATTTGAAAGAAGTTTAGCTTTGTATCACAAATGTACACTCCTGTGACGTTTTCATGCAAGACTATAAATTAATATTTACACTGATTTTTAATTACTTTGGTTTCCTGGCGTACAACAGTGAAGTTTGGTTTCCTCAAAACTTCTTTTGCCATTCCCTATGATAGAAAAGTTTTAACCAAGTAATTTATCATCCAAACACACACACTCAAGGTTGACAGGCAACTGTATTAATGATTATTAATGATTATGTTATGATCATTAATGATTGTACTAATATACAAACTGGTATCATCCCAGGCACACTAAGACATTGTTCTCATAAGTAAAATTTTAATTAGAAATACTGACATCATAGCTGGAGATGCTCAAACTTCCTGTCTCTCCCGTTCTTAGAAGATCAAGTGTTACAGTTCTGGTCTAAGAGATGCAAGCAGAAATCTCCGAAGAGGACTGGGCCTCCTAAATAAATCAACACTAGAGGAAAGACACGGCCTCTGCTCCCTCCTTCCTGCAGCTGTGGTGTTCAGAGACACAGCAGTCGTTTCGTGACCATCAGGATGAAAGTCAGACGCCCAAGCTGGTGGAGAAGGGTGGAAGAGATGAATAGCAACATATTGGCAGTTTTGTGGATGGCCTCCCTACCTCCAGACTTCCCGGAACATGAGAAAAATTACTCCTAGCTTGGAATGAGGAGAATATCCGCTTCACAGGGCAATTGTGAGTGTTAACTAAGACACTCATTATAAAGCTTTTTGAAAAGTAATTGATGTATAACAAGTGCTCATAAATTGCTAACTACGTATATTGTATTATTAACTGTTTAATTTGCACGAGTTTCTTTGTTTTTCTTCTAGGAGAAGAAATGAGTGGGAAAGGTTGTAGAGTGATAAGAAATGTAAAACTATAAGAATTCTGAAACAATACATTATATAATGGAAACTGACAACCAGGATTCCGTTTCTCATGTTTTCAGACTCACTTGGTTCTACCCAAACAGAAAAGTAGTCCCTATGCTCAAAGATGAGCAACTGGTTGCACATATATTTGTGTCCAGGACCCAAGGTTATTCTCTTTGCTATCCTAATGAGTGCCTATGAAGACATTGATGTCTCATAATTCATGAAAGTTTCTCATAATTGAACCCAGAAAGGCAGTCATTTGGTTTTGGAGATCCAGAAATATTTAAAAAGAGGCATTTTGATTTTGAGATTTTCACACAATGTACAAGTCAGAAATCTTCAAACTTTCAGAGTTCATTAGGAATCAAAATCACATTTGGGGTTATTTTCTAGCATGTTCTAGAGAAAGAGATACGTATCTCTTATTCCTGGTAATGGAGAGAGAAGAAAGGATTGAAGTTCACACAGAGAATTCATTTGTGCCAAACAGCCAATCTTTATGCCAAGCAGGTTTTCGGTAGTTTAGGAGAGTGTCTTAACTGTGGGTTTCTGGAAGCGGAGTCTAAGACAGGAGTTTGGGTGTGCGTTATGGCTGTGCTCTAAGGAGGGAAAGAGTAAGTGAAGTAAAATGAAGGAGAGATTCTAAGCAAAGCTGTGATCTCATCTGGAGTCTAGCTTCTGCCTGGTTCCACAGGAGCCTGGAACATGAACTGTACCCCAGAACTGAGCCACCTTGAAGCAAGAAGACTGTCCTTCTGGACCCTCCCAGCTGCCAAATGGCTGTGGAGGGAAACTGTAGCATAGCAGGGGGACTGCTTTTCTTCTGAGGCCAGTTCTCCAGAGAAGGAGGCAGCTAGGAGCCATTAGTAGCCATCACTGACAGCAGTTTGGAGGTGGGCATGCTGGCCTATGAAAGGGCATCTGGAAGAGGCATCAGAACAGTCTGCTACCAAGAAAGACTTTGCTTGAAGGCAGGCATGTGCTTTTGTGTGTGTGCATGTGTGTGCATGTGCGTGTGCAGATGACTAGAGATTGAATCAGGACCTTAGCACTGAGCTACATCTCTAGCCTGTTTTTTAAGGGTTTTTTTGTTTATTTTTGTTTTTTCAATACAAGGTCTCATTAAGTCACTAAGCTGCCCAGGCTGGACTTGAACTTGCAGTCCTCCTGCCTCAGCTTCCCAGAGGTTGAACGCGTGTACCACTACACTTGGGTTTTCATGTGTCCCCTCTCACTGCTTTGACCAAGAATGCATCTGTATCTGCAACCACGGGGTTAACATGCCCGAAAGATTTACCCTCCATTCTCTCAAGTGTGACTAATAAAGGAATGCTCTCTTAAGAAGAGAAAATTATCAGCTTCCAGTTTTGACTCAAGTTTTTACTTGTTTGTTTTAGAACTTTACTTAAATATATATGCACCTAAAATATTAATAAACTTTCTATGCTTGTATTTCTTTAAAAGGCATGAAACCTAGACAAATTACAAATTAAATTTTAAAAAGTGTGTGACCATAAGAAATCCAATTGACAGCACAAATTCTGTGAGATGGATGGTGCTGTTTTGCTGGAACTAAATTGCCAATCTCAAAGTAAATACGTGACTGTGAAATTGGACAGATGGTCTCACACATGTCACACGGTTTATGTTACAAGATGCCATGGGAAGGACCAACTTACCACCACTTCTTTGACTGGAGTGTGTGTGAACCCCTAATCTGTGTAAATGGTGAGGTGCTCTGATGTTTACATGGCAAGAAGAGTTATGCAGCCTTTCCTATTCTTGATCTCTACTCTGGTCCTCAGCCTGGGATAATCAAAGGTGTGCATTTCGCCACCATAGTAGTTCTACGCCAAAACCCCACAGTGACTTAAATCTGTAGCAGCGCTCGGGGAATCCATAGTCCATGGCATACTTGCACTGTTAAATCAAAATAAAGGCATAATAGTTTAACATTTATTTGATGAACTCTCTTAAGGCATTTGGGGTCCTCAGAGGCTAGTTCTGCAAAGTCCTTAGGGGTGAGGTAGTGTATCTTTTGTGTGAAACCAGAACACATGTGGAAGAGTTCATCTGTGTGACAACACTTGAAATAACGGAGAGAGAACCGGTCCAACTGCTGCTGACTGGGACGAGGGGACAGCGTGAGAACGGTAGGGAGGTGGCGGGTGGAAATCTGAGAGCATGAAGGACAATGGAATGAGCTTTGGCACCCTATCTCACTGCAACCTTCCTGACTTAATCTGATGACGTGGCCCTGATTGCCCGGTGGTTCTCCATACAGAGGCTGCTCCTTGAGCGTGTGAAATTCCTGCCCTCGCCACGTAGCCAAAGTTGTGCTGCATTTAACAGAAGAAATGTTTACAAAAACTCATATTAGTGTACCTTTCATATTAGTGATTATTTTAATATTTTTGTTGGATCTGTTTCCAGGAATAAATCCCAATGTATCACATTTTACCTGCAGGAAATATGAGTTTAATTTATCATCGTATGACCAATAGCTTTTTTCCAGGATCTAACTGGACTCAAGCTGAAGCCCCCGTGAAGGTCATCTGTGTAGTGGGGAACTGATATGTACATCTATTTTGCTCATTACAAAGTTATAGTGAAAACCCATAGAGTACTTAGAAAAAGTGTTTGAGTATTCTGCAGTTTTTTCTCCTAGATTCTTCTTGTTACCTTCTTTCTGTGTCCCACATGAAAATATTTAGAGGTAGAGTAACTAAGGACAGTCATTCAGCCAACTCATTCCTTGGCTTTGAATTCTTTATTTACCAGTTATAATTTGTGTGGTTTTGGTAAGTCCATATACTTTCTCTTTTTTTTGGTACTAGGAGTTGAACTCAGGACTTTTCCTTTGCCAGTCAGACACTTTTGCCATTGAGTTAAAATCCTAGCCCCCGTGTACTTTCCAATCACAATGGTATCTCATTCATAAGACTGTGATAAGGATTAAGTGGCATGCCTATCTCAAGCATTTACAGGAGTCCCAAGTACACGTCAGGTGCTGTGTATGTTTATGATGAGGATGATAATGAATACCAGGAGATTTGTGACTTGGCCCTTCTATTTTTGTTCCTGTGCTCCCAGAAAGAATTGAAAATAAAGTGCAGTTCATCACATATATGTTTAGAAGCAGCATGATGTGCAGAAAAGAAATGGAAGTTGGACTCGCAGAAGCCTAGATTCCTATCTCATCTCTTACCAAGCTGTTTAGAGGACGACATAGTATATATGTGCTTTCAGCTTCCATTTTCTCATTTGTAGGGGACAAAAGTATTTGCCTCAAAAGATATTTATTGATAGTAAAGTAAGTTAGTCCATCTAAAGTATCTAGCACTTAGGCTAGGAGCTCAAAATTGTCAAAAAGTGTGCATTTTTCTCTCTTTCTGTCACTGAATGACTTACGTTTGTTTTTGCTTTCCTGGTTCTATGAATAACCTTATGTTATACCTCAATTTCTTTTTGCTCAGCAAACTTACTTATCCTTTATCTCAACTCTTTAAATCCTTAATCCTTGCTCTTTTCAGGGAGAGCGTGTGTATCAATTCAACTAGGGCATTAGATAGTCTAAGAGTTCTATCTTCCAGCATAATCCCTTAATCCTTAGGGAGAGAAAGAGGGAGGGAGGGAGGGAAAGAAAGGTTGAGGGAGGGAGGGAGGAAGAAAAAGGGGGAGGGAGAGAGGGAAAGAAAAAGTGAGGGAGGGAGGAAGAGAAAGGGGGAGGGAGAGAGGGAGGGAGGGAGAGAGAGAGAAATTATGTATATGTGCATTTAATCTGCCAGGGGTTCAACCAAAATTCATTGAGAACTCACCTTTACACTGAAACTGTGTAGGTTGTAGGAATAAAGAGGTAAGTGGTTTCTGTGTAGGTTGTAGGAATAAAGAGGTAAGTGGTTTCTGTGTAGGTTGTAGGAATAAAGAGGTAAGTGGTTTTGTCTTGGCGGGACTGGCATTCCAGTGTGGGGGATGGAGGTGTGAATGAGTGCTTAGATAGCACTGAAGAGTGTGAAAGGAAGCAGTAGGGAGCCACAGGGATCCATCTGGTGGAGCAGCTGGTTAAATATTTAGAAAAAGTGGGGATTTCTGAGTCTTACAGAAGAGGCAAGAATTGGCTTGGCAGGAAAGGGACAAAAGAATGAGTGATGGGGACATTGGGGTGACATAAGCAGAGCATGAGGACAGAAAACACTGTAGTGGTAGTGGAATTTAGAGGCTGGAAACAAAAGAGAAAAACCTGAAGCTTCAGGGAGGTAAGAGAGATAGGAGAGGAAACCACACTGGGGGAATGACAATATAGATACACTGTGACAATGAGTGATTGATATGAACAAGTATTGAGTTATTGATTGGAGGTTACCTGGAGACCAGACTTGAGGAGGGCAAGAATGAGAACCAGCAGGCAGGTCAGGATGCTGGTGGTAGGACTGGTGGAGGGGGCAGGAATGGGAAAAATTGAGAGAAGGGAATGGACCAGAGGGGTGATAGTCATGCTTGACAACATTGGCAGGTCTTTGTGACCACAGAGATGTAGGGAAAAGAGAAAAACTTGTAAATGAGCTGAGGGCTGAAGGAAATGGAGGAAGCAAACATAGAGCCCTTCTTTCTGGTTAGAATGGCCAGCTAGCGGTGGGAGACATGCTTTGTAAGGGGACTTGGGACATAGTTGTTGAAAGGGGGTTAAATTCATTCCCATGTATCAGCAGGGGACTGCTGAGCCTAGCTTCAGGTCAAAATCACTCTAGGACTTGAATTTTGTCCTAAAATCAGCTCAGAAATACCTAGGAAAAGTCAGTTTATAAAACCTCACCACTTTTTATTTGACTCTCCCCAGTCTATCTGGAGCCATCACCTCTGCCTAGCATTTTGTTTCTTCTTTGGGAAGCATGGCAGGCAATCTTTTGGGAAACCAGTGTCAGAAGTGTTGGAGTGTACACACACAGGTGCTGCTTTGGCTTTGGGGGACACTGGGGCATATCAAGGTGTCTTTTCCCAGGACATTCTAGTTTTCTAGGATTTGGGACAGGGGCCTCTGTGGCAGGTGGCCTCAAAGAAGTAACATGAAATTCTGAGAGAAGCTTGAAATCTCAGCTGCCTTGAGAGGCCGTGTGCCTTCCCATCAAACCTCTCCCACCACGGTATCTTGCTGTCTCCCAGGTCTTTCAAGACATAGTGGAGAATCCCTCTATTTCAGGAATTTAAAGCCCCATTTCACATCTTCTCCCCTTCTTAACTCTGTCAAGACAATTTCTCCTTCTGTCTTTTCCTTCAGACTTTCCCTCTGGGCATTTGACCAGTGTCGTTACCAATTAGTTTGGCATGCTGGTAGTCAAAGTCTGATTTCCATCTTTTAAGTAATTTCTGCCCTGTAACAATTGATTCTCCTGTGATGAAATAGTTAAAGCCCCTATCCCTTGAAGCTAGGGAGGGAGATAAACTATCTTACCAAAAAAAAAAAAAAAAAAAAAAAAAAAAAAAAAAAAAAAAGAATCGGCAATAGAGTAAGAATTTTTATTTTCTATCAGCTACTGGCTGAAGGAAGAGCACCAAAGGCATGTAAAATATTAGCATCTATTATTATCCATTAATAATAGCAGATATGAAGTATGATCAAAATATACAGTGAATAAGTTTTCAAAAGTTATTATGGTAAAAGAAACACTGCTATTAATTCCTCTGAAAACACCCCTTTTTACTGTGAGCACATTATAGATGTCTTCTTTCATGAGTATCTTAAGAGGTGTGATAAAAACTACAGTGAATCGTGATGCCGAGTGCTGTCCAATAGAAAACTGGGCTCACAAAAACATGGTGTGTTCCCATACATCTTGTTCATCAGAACTGGGAAGATGGGACCTCTGGCTCCTCCTCAAAGTCAAAATGACCATCCTAGGTAAATATTTTTAATCAGTTCTGGACACTGAGGCAGCTGTGACACCTATGAAAGAGGAATTCCAGAACTGCTTCAGAAAGTGTCAGGTACTGTGGAACAAGTGTACTCGCGGTGAGAGAGAGCATCTCAAGGGGAATCAATGAATGAGTCTTTCACCATGTTTGTTTTTATACTGTAAATTTTCACTGGATTTTTAGATCACACTCAAATTAATTAATGTTATTGCATTTATCTTTAATAAAGCACATGTCACATAGGTACATGTAGCTTGTTTTTTTTTTTTCATTTGTTACAGTCCTTTTATAGTTTAAGGCATGTAAGGTGAAGTCTTTTTAAAAGTATCTAACTAGTAGACTCACAAAATCAAGAGAAAAATAAAATAATATTACAGTACTCATTGTTAATTTCTTTCAGGAAGCATGAAGAATACCAAAAATGAACACAAAACAAATTGTTTTGGATGGAATGAGCATCAAGTCAAGAGGCATTCGATATCAACAAGTTCTAGTTTACCTATTGAGTAACAGATTTTCAGGTCAGAAATGCATTGAGTTTCAAGGTAGTCAAGTACCAAGAGATGACCTTAACCTCAAGGTGAATCAAAGACTTGGTTAAGATAAAGTGAGAGATACCAAGCAATGTTACACTTTTGTTAAAAGAGATGAAGACTATTGCAACTGTACTGAGATAAGAAAATGCAAAAATTTCTAGCAAACAGTGAGATTTTATGTCATTGCATCATGTGGAGCTCAGAGGGGCAGAGGGTGAAGAGACCCTCTGCTTCCACAGTTCTTCTCTCCAGCATAACAGGAATGTAGGGGTTGAATTAAAGTGCCATCAAATTTATATTTACTGTGTGTTTGTTTTGTATTTCTACTCTTAACATAAAGGCCTTGGGTGTTATCTTCATGTACATTGTCTATTGATCCAGGAACTAGTAGATGAAACATTTTACTCTGTCTCGAAAACACTATGTGCAATTATAATTCCAGCATAAGGATTAGCATTTTCAACCAGAGAGTTGATGCTCAGAGATTTTAAGTATCTATATGTTCTCATTAAAAGATGGCAGAGCTGGGATTCAGTTTACATGAGGGTGTGTGTTCCTTTAGAGTCTCATCATGAAGTCACATGCTGGAAGCAACTTGTGTGTGTATCTGAATGATAGAGTGCAATATTTTCTCTGCCTCTAATTGTTAAGCACAATTAGTCAAGTGCTTTGATTTCTCAGAATTCATTTTCTCCATCTGTGCTGTGTCAAGTTGGCTAACATCAAAGGACAAAAACATAAAACTTACATGGATAGGACAGGTGATGTAATAAAAATGTAAGAAGTATACTTATTGAAAATCATAGCATCTCCACTTATTTTCTACCCATTCATAAAAACAGCCATTGAAATTTCAGTGTCTTTTACAGATCATTAAACTTTTCATCAGGCATCTTTTCCATATAACAGTCAAGGTTCTCAAGACTTATATTCCTAATGGAAGCTTGAACTCTATTCTTTTGCTACAGATGTACTTTGTTGTTATGTTAAACCCAGAAATGCCTTTTATGTTCTAAACAAACATGTTTGGCTCAGATTTTTCTTGAAATATGTGGCTCTCTCTAGTTTTGTGTGTGTGTGTGTGTGTGTGTGTGTGTGTGTGTGTGTGTTTCTCATTTCTGTAAAAGTCATGGGTGTGAGGATAACTGTTTCTTTGATGCTTATTCTACAGTATGAACAGCAGCAGTATTAATAGGATGTTGGCTGGTAGCTGACCCAACCTCAGTGTGGGGAGAAATAGCAAGTGGTGGGGACCATGGCAAATGATGAGATTGGACCTCGTGAAATGGGTAAGGCACCTGGGCTTGCTGGGTAAGCAGCTAGCTGCCCATTCACACCACTACTCTTGGTCTCTGAGAACCTGAATTCAGTGTGGTAATTCCTTATTTTACATGGACTCTCCTGAGGCTTAAATGGTGGCAACTGGATTTAAATTTAAATAAATATCAGTAGTATGAACACTCAACAGTTAACCAAAAAACCCAAAGATTTGAGAGTTCCAGCCATATGGGATTTTAAAGACTTTTTAAATAAATATCCTTTATTATGCTCTGAAGATATACTAAAGTGCTTTGCAAGTCCTAGTGCATTTACTCTTGACAACAACCTTGTGACACAGGTGCTACTGCTATTTTCACTTTACAAATGAGGAAACTGAGGCACAGAGTGGTGAAATAACTTGCCTAATATTAACGGAGCAAATAAATAGTAGAGGCAGAATTCCAACACTGGCCTTCTAGCACCATAGCTCAGAAATTTATTTTTATTTGTATAAATTTCTATTTCTCTTTTAAAAATTAATTTTTAAAATAAACATTAGTTTATAAAATTCTATGATGACAATAAGCATATTTATTTAGATTCAAATGATCTTAGTAGGTTGGGATAGTTTTACTTTGTATAAGGAGAAAAGATGGGCTTATTAGGTGGCTGAATATTAGTGTAAATTAAATCAATGCACTGCCTAAATGAAGGAGTTTCAAACAAGTGATATGCTAATTAGGATCAGTTTTCCAATCAAATTTCACATGTAAATAAGTAGCTGCCATTTGATTGGCTGCTACTCTGCCTAGAGGGAGTGATTAATGTTTTGCTTTACAGGCTGCCCCTGTACTCAGGGAATGTTAATACAAATGGAAATTCGGCCATATATTTAAATAATTTGTCACAGCAAACAGATTTCTAGAGCTTTTTGGTTAAATAGGCTTTTGAATGTATGTATGAACAATATATGAGCTGACTTTTTATTTCAGCAGATATGAAGATGTAGTATCCCTTGAGGTTTGTTATTAACCTCAGTTTTACCTCCGTTAATATTTACTCCACAGGTCAATAAATCTTGATATTCACTTCAACAGAAGCCAATATCTTTAGATTATGAGTTATTAATCTTGGTCAAGCTGAAAAATTGTGAGAATATTTTTGCTTTACTAGAAAAAGATGAGGGTTTCTTTTGTTGGTCCTCAGGCTCTCTAAAAAAGGAAAGTTAATTATTATCTTAATTGTCAAACTTCCTTTTTCAGCTTGTGCTTGTAGCTGAAAACCTGAATAATTGCATGAGTTTCAAAAAATCTCTATCCACTGAAAGAACTATAGGAGGCCATGATTAAATAAACCATGTTTTAAACTCTTTTGTGAAATACCCTGCCTTTAAGAGAACTAAGACAGGGCTGTGGCCAAATTATTGCGGCCCATCCTGGTATTTACTTACTGACTGTATAATTTGAGTTTAAATAAAAGAAATCTGTTTATAGAACCTGAAACCTTATCTCTAGCCTACTCAGGATAAAACACAAGTCTGAAAATTCGTAATTAAGTATATTTTGTTTCCAATATAAATTTTGGAATCGAATGTGTAATAGAAGTTTCCTGTTTCAAAAGAATGTTTGTAGTCTTGTACTCTCTAAAATCCTGTCTGTAATGACAGAGAAATTCAAGGCCAAAGAACATAAAGCCATTATGGAAGAAGTAGAAGTCATCCATATTTTCTTCCTTCTCCCTGAGCAAAACCACCTGCAAAAATGTGGGATTTCAAAATGGCCGCATAGAGAGGGAAGGGTCCACTGATGAAGGGGAAATTTTCCAAAACATTTTTGGTGGCTGTGGGGTCAGGGACAAGGAGGAATCACTAAATGTGAGGCATCAAATCCTCACAGAGTCCCTGGACTAGGAGTGTCAGCGTGGACCTGATTATGATTCCAGAGTCAATGTATTAGAAAATCCAGAGGCAGGGGCTGGTCATCTGTGGTGACAGTTTCTAGACTATGAGGTACGCTGAAGTTTCATAATTGCTATACCAGAGGCATTGGATTTTCAACCTTATATTCTATATGTTACAGACCCTTGGGGAGTTAAAACATAATGATGTCTGGGTTTTACCCCCAGTGGTCTCAATTTAATTGGTCTGGGTCATGGTCAGGGCATCAAGATATCTTATAGCATCTTAGGTGATGTTAATGAGCAACTAGGGTTGAGGGTGACCCTAGGCTGAGCTTCCATTGTGAAGTGCTTTTTCAGATGTAATGTTGTCTCTTCACACAGAATATTTTGTCATGTTTCCTTTACTGTCTTTAAATGAAATTTGTGTGAACATTATTACTGACACACATAATCTTAACTGCTATATGAAAGAGAACTAACAGAGAGCTTAGAGAAGCAGGCAGCTGCTTACATACATTATGAATGTGACAGTTACAGATGCAGATTGGTCCAAGGGTGTTAAATTAGCAAGTCAAAAACCAGGGGCAACATCACTATTGGTAACATGATTATTTGAAATAACAGACTTGGTGAAGTTTCTAACAAATTAACAAATCATGTTCAGTTTTCCTAAGCCTGTACTTAAAAGGAACTGGGACTTGGAGGGGATGACATGGATCTTAGGTGATCACATTCTCTGGGACTTAACTCAGGTGAGGAGTGCCTTGATCAGGATGACACCATTTTCAGGCACAGACCAGGGGTTGATTCCAAGAGTGCTGTTTGATAAAACTCCCATCTGCCATCTCAGAGCCTGCTCCCCATAAACTGGACGAGTCACACTGTCTTTAGGGAAAGTCCAAGTTCTTTACTGGTCAGCAGGGCCATAATCATCTAAAATGACTCTTGTCCAGTATTTTGTCACATCTACAACTGCTTCACTGAGACACGCAGGGGGCAAAATCAGGAATGCATTTGATGATATGACTTCTGGGAGCACAAAAGCAAGCAGGTAGAAAAAACAGCAGAAGACTGGTTAGCCAAGGCTTAGGTGGGGAAGTGAGGGTAGTTGGAATTGTAAATGCTAGGAAAAAAATCTCTGGGACTTGATCTGGGAGGAATTTGTGTTAAATTCAAAAGCAGGGCACCCTCAAGCAGTTCCATGTAAATTAGGCAATATTTGTTTTATTTTCCCCTAGTGCCCTTTTCAGGACAGTCATCAGCACCCACCCTCTGGAAACTCTCTGGTAAGCTATTTACCCTTCCTGTGAATCTAAGTCAACAGTTTCATTTTTTCACTTTCAGTGATATTTGAGTTTTAAATATTTTTATAGAATAGAAGTTGCGGTGCTTTGTTAAAAGGAATTTCAAGAAAGTACCACTAGGCAGAGGGATTGAGGGAATAAGGAAGAGAGTCTTTCCTCTTCCTAATCACTTTAAAAAACTTCTCACTGCAAAGTTTTGAAGAGTCACAGCAGGTTGAAAATGAGTACCCTAGCAGAAATGTCTATAAGCTATTTGGATATTCATGGGGATGAGTCACCCATGAATTCTATTTTCCTGTCTCCTTGAAATTTGCTATATAAATTTGCAAAAGAAAAGCTTTCAGTTTTGGTTTTAAAGCTAAGATAAATTCAAAAATCTGATATTAGAACAAATTTTAGAATGATGAGTTTGTGTTTTGGTAGACCTATTAAGATGTGGAAAAATATTTGTAAATTTTATCTGTTAGTAAACTCTTTGCCAGAAGATAGGCAGTGTTAGATGAATACTTATGGGTGTCTGGCTTTCAATTTTTTTCTTGTAGAATCTTTACTGTTACTCAAAAGGTTCCTCTCCTTTACTTTCAGTAATCTTAATGAAACAGAAGAAATAAAAAGGTGACAATATTGAGAACAACTTTAAGAGCTCTTGTAGAGGACCCAGTCCCTTTTTGTAGCTGTGTTCATTCATTCAGACCACAAGCACCTCCTGCCTGTTCCATGTGAGGCCTTGTACTGTGTGCAGAGGCAGAACAAATGAAGAGATGCTAGTCAGTATCCTTGAGCACATCCAAAATAGCAGCATCCTGCTTGATCTGCTGAACCCCCCAGGCGAGATTTATTTACTGCTCACATTAGTTGTGTCCTTGGCCATGAATTAATCACGGCTTTGTTTCTTAAGAGCAGTGTGTACGAAAGCCTTCTGCATGCTGTTGGCCAGGGTGTTGTTTGCATAATGTATCGACTGTGCATATTTAAACACTTCACTGGATCATTAATACTCGGTACAGTTACTGAAATGCAACCCCTGAGAGTATCTTCTACTTGTAATCTGAATTCCTGCCAATTTTTGAAGGCTTTCCTGAAAGCAAATGGTTGGGTTTTTTTTTTAAATGTCGTTTTAAGTTCTTTTAGCCGTTGAACTCATCAGAAATGATTCTGTTAAATGTTCTAGCCCTAAATACACTACAATATTTTTGAATGAAATGATGCAATATCTAAAGGGAGAAGAAAATGAACCACAGGATACCAAAATTTTCTGGCCCCCATATGTTATTAATCAGTAAAATAATTTAATACAGTTGTTATTAAATACAATAACTATGATAAGTAAAGGGTATTGTGGTAGTAAGCATAAAATGCAGTTATATACGGCAAAATTTCCTAACTGAGCTGACTGGGAAAGTCATTGTACCAAACCTTGGTTTCTTCATCTATAAAATTACTGCATTTGCAAAAAGAAAGGGAGGAAGGAAGGAAGAAAAGAAAGAAGGAAGAAAGGAAGAAAGGAAGGAAAGAAGGAAGAATATTAATTTTCCTGGCTTCTCCTTGTAAAGGAGCTAGTACTTTTTAAGAGAATTAGTATTAGATTTTACTTTTCTTTACAGTCTAGAGCAGAGGTTAGCAAACTCTGCCTTTTGGGATGCATCTGGCTTGCTACCTGTTTTTATAGCTTTGTGAAACATAGCCACACCCATTTGTAAATGTATTGCTCATGCCTGTTATTATTCAATAAAGTCAGAGTTAGTAGCTTCAGTGGAGGCTCAATGCTGCAAAACTTTATTGTTTAACCTCAATTTTTCTAATTTTTATTTTTTGTATCTGTCTTACAGTGTACCTAATAGTTAAGTACAGTAAATATAGATATGATTTATATTAATATTTATGTTGATACATGAATAAATTTTCTCAACACTTTACTAATATAAAAGGTAAGATCAAAAAACTTTAGATGCCAATTAGTCAAGCAATGTATTTCAGACAAAGTTCACAAAATGATACCAAAAGCCAGGCTACAGAGGCCACTTACTATTTCACCAATCACAATCCGGGAACTTTAGGAAGAAATCTTTATATTCAGTGGTTTGAAAATGCACATTCTCTATTTATACTTTGGAACAGTACTTCTCAATGTATCTTCACAAAGGACTAGGTTTTGTTGTTGTTTTTATTGTTGTTCATTTCCAAATAATAATAATCCTATATTTTGTAAATACAATAAAAATGAATTGACTGAAAATTAAAAATATTGTATGTTTACATATTATTATATTTAATAGAAGTTAAAATATTCTGTATCAAATTGCCTTAAAGGTATATAAACATTTACTATTAATGATCTCTATGTGGTTCAAGAACACAAATGTTTGTAGACCAAGACTGGTTCACTACCATACTCAGAGTAACAAAAATATACATTCTTAGGTTCACCCCAAGATGTGTCTAAGTATGCTCATAGTATATGATTGATTATAGTTGAAAACTAGAAATTAGTCAACAGTAGTAAAGGCCAGACTCAAAAAAAATATAACCTTTGTGTCTCCATTAACATAAAACACTAAAATAATTGATATATAACTAGTTTATACTTTGATATTAGATTTATGCTTTTGTTTCCTTCTGAGGTGAGATATTAGTGACAAACAGTGGGCATGATGAGGCCTTCTGAAATGCTAGAAAACTGCTTTGTTTCTGTTTACCTGCTTACCCTGTAAATATATTCAGTCCATAAAATCTTACTGAATTATACATATATGGAGTTATGGGGACTTACCTGCACGTATTGATGGTTAACAAAAGAGCTAAAAAGTGAACATTTAAAATAATTAAGGCTACTTTGAAGAAGGCACCTTATGAAACATAAAAATTTATAAAGTAGCAGTAAATAAATTGTAGATGTGCAAAGCAGTAAAAAGCCAGAACAGAGTACTACAACACACTAATGCATGATACGGTTACCACAGCATTCCAAATCAATGCAGAAGAGATGAGCTGCTTATTAAATGATGTTGGAGGATTGATTTTCCATCAGGACAAAAAATTGGTTCCATAAGTTAAAGTATATATATATAAAAAAACTTTAAAATATTCAGAGAAAATAACAAGAGAAAACCTCTTCTTGGCTTCATGGCTTAGGAAGAAATTCTAAAGCTAAATTCTAAAATGCCAACAATAAAAGGAAAATAGTTTAATTATAGCACATTAAAATTAAGGTATTCTGCACACTAAAGACAACATTAAAAGGAAGCAACAGGTTGGAGAAAATATTTGCAAAAAAAATAGGAGCAAAATATCAATGTGTAGAACTTAAAAAGCATTAAAAAGTCTTATTGGTATAAAATCATTAGACCAATAAGGAAAATAAAAAAAATAAGTAAACAAGACATGAATACACAGAAAAAGCAAGACCTTGGCATAAAAAAACATATAAAAAGATGTTAAATTTTAAGTTATCAGAAAAGAACAAATTAAACAAGATACAACTTCATATGCTCCAAATTGCTGATACACAAAAAGTCTGAAAATTAGGCTGTTGGCAAAAATGTACAATAGTGAAAAGTGGCATATACTTTACTGGTGTTGGAGTTGAAAGGTTTAAATACCTGGAGAAGCAATTTGTCAGTATGTAGTAATTTTGAGCAATTTCACTTCTAGCTCTATAGTCCAGTGTGCATCTTCAAATATGGTGCATCAACCTGGAACTGTTGCTGACCTAGGAGCCTGTTAGACTAACAGAATTTCAGGTTTCCCTCTGGTCCTGCTTTTGTATTTTAACAAGATCTGCAGGTGACTCGTAAGCACATTACAGGCTAAAGGGCACTGACCTAAAGAATTTCTGACTCAAGAACACAGAAAATACATATAAGATTCTTCACTGTAGTAC
This sequence comes from Dolichotis patagonum, assembly GCA_004027295.1. Taxonomy (NCBI): domain Eukaryota; kingdom Metazoa; phylum Chordata; class Mammalia; order Rodentia; family Caviidae; genus Dolichotis; species Dolichotis patagonum. Next base: position 16,695 of record PVJX010019803.1, read on the forward strand.
TAAGTGATTTAGAGAAAAATGATTGAGGACCTCAGTATCCATTATCATGTGTATTCTTTAGAGAGACACAATCAACAGGAGTAGATAGATGATAGATAGATAGATAGATAGATAGATAACTATAAGAATTGGTTCACATAATTGTTAGGGCAGAGAAGTCCCCCAGTGAGCATTCTGCAAGCTGGAGAACCAGAGAAGCTGTGAGTGTGGCTCAGTCCAAGTCTGAGGGTCTCGCACCCAGGAAGCTAATGGTCTAATTCTCCATCAGACTGAAAACTTGAGAGGCCAGGGAGACTTCTGGTGCAAGTCCTGGTGTCCAGAAGCAGGAGAACTCAAAGTCTAATCTCCAAAGGTAGGGCAAAGGGCAGCTCAGCTACAGAAGATATACAGAAAATTCACATTTCCTTTTTCTATCTGTTCTACGTGAACACATTGAGGGCAGCTCTTTTTTTCTCAGCCCACTGATTAAAAGTCTAATGCCGTCTAACAGCACACACACTAATATATCCAGAAATAATGTTTTACCAGTTCCCCAAATATCCCTCGATTTAGTCAAGTTGACACCTAAAATTAACCATCATAATGAAAACCAAAAAAATCAATTGTGTCATATTTTTCCAATGAAATACTATATAACAGGGTCTGGTCACTATAGTCCAAGAGCCAAATTTGGCCCATTATTGGTTTTTGAAGGCAAAGTTTTATTGGAAAACAGACATGTCTACCCATCATGACTGGTTCTACATTATATTAGCAGAGTTAAGTAGATGTAACAGTCTACATGGCCCTTTACTATCTATCCATCTATCTATCATCCATCATCTATCTCTTTTTGGAAAAAGTGTACTGTTCCCTGCTATGCAGAACTACCTGTGTGGACCAGAATGAATATATCACAAAACTTAATATTGTGAGGAAAGACTAATAAATATGTCGTGAAATTTTCCCATGGAACTTGAAAATGTGTAATAGCAAAAACATACAAGCATATATAGTTTATAGGCATGAGCATCCTACTATAAATGTAATATATAGCTATATAAGTATAAATGTATGTGTATACATATATGTATGTATATGTATATGTATGAAAATAGATCTGTAGGTTGCATACTAAATTCACCAGTGAGAAAAGAATGGTAATGGGAGCATGAATATAACTAACTTTTCTCTTTTAAAGTAAAATAATTTTCTCTAATACTGCTAATGTTAAAACTTTGTGATGGGTCCATGACCTTAACTGTGTATTTTCTGTCTTAGTCATTTTTCTCACTGCTGAGACAAAATACCTGAAACCTAAAGCTGAAGGAGGAAAGGTTTATTTGGCACAGTTTGTAGAGGTTTCAGTTCATAATCAGCTGGCTCCAAGATAGGGTGGCACTGCAGAAGGGTATTGCAGAGGAGAAACGGTTCATGGAAGGCAGAGGCAGAAGTCAGCAAAGCAGCATGCGACAAGTGACAAACAGTGGCCCTCTTTCTGTCCCTTACATTTTATGCAGAGTGGAGCTTCCTTAACCCTACCTAGAACTACGCCAAGCCAATCAGTGGAGTGATTTAATAATCACACACCCTTCATCACATACTATAGATACAGCCACTCTGGAAAAGCCCCACCCATCACTGCATGAGGCACTGGGGAGACATCTAGAGCAAACCATAGCACCCCTTTTATTTCCTGTATTTGAAGTATCTCATAATTACCATAAACATATGGTGAAAGTTGGCTTACTCAAACCCATTTGATTTTCCTGACGTCATCTTCATCATGTGTTTTTCACCCTCTTAAAGCAACCACTTAGGCAGCAAGCAGCAGCCTGGTGTGGCAGGTTAAGAGGAGTGGCTAGAGTGAGGAGCCCCTCTCCGACTACCCCAGCCTCATGGCATTGCCCCCTGGCCAACCCTGGGCCTGCATATTCTGCCCCCTGGCAGTGGCCACTCCCAAACTGAAGTCCTGTTACGTGTTTTGTTTCCCTCCACACCGAGCGGGATTGACACCAGCCAACCAACCAGTTAACCTGATCATAGATAAGGCCAGTGCCCCAAGAGAGAAGGAAGGCCCTGGAGAGTTGTCAACTCCAGGGAGAAATGCCAGACCTGACCACAGAACTTATCCCAAAAATAGCCTATGAGGAAAATTGTGGTCTGCTGGATTTCATGACTTCAGATCCTGGAAAAATACCATTAATTAAAAAACACAGAGTAAATATTTTAATTGACTCAGTTTCCCCTTTTTATACTTTCCTTCATTTTTGGGGGGTGGGAATTTTGGGGTTTAGGCTATTTTTTCTTTTCTCTTTTTTACTCTTTTCTTCTTAATTTTTCTTTATTATTTTTCTATTATTTCTTTTATTCTTTTTCTTGTTTTTTTTTTTTGCAGTACTGGGGCACAAACTCACGACTTTGTGCTTGCCAGGCAGGTGCTTATGCCACTGAGCTAAGTCCCCAGCCCTTCTTTTTCTTGTTTTTAAAAACTGTTATCTAATACTACTCGCTTCCTTTTCCTAAGTGGGATCCAATATCTCATTCTTCTTTTCTTCTCTTCCATTGATTGGTACTTCAAAGTCTCCTTTTCTCCATCTCCTCTATCTTAATTAGTAAAATGATTAAAATATATGAAACTTAATGCTGTTCTACTGTGTTACTGTTAATGGTGATAAAGTTGTTCCATTTAGGATATTTACTATCGATCAATATTTGGTTGTCTTTGTGTTTATAGTGTAATGACAGTGCTCTTTTCTATGATTAAAGATGGTACATGATTGCTACTTAGGGCATGTCAACATTTAGTTTGTCTTTGATGCTATTATTGTTGCTGAAATTTTTACTGTTAAGTTACATAGTTATTACAGTTAATTGATTTTCTCTGCTAATATCTGGATAGTTTTATTCACTAGCAATACTGTGGTCTATTCCTGGAGAACTGGGTACTAGGCCAAATACACTGAAGCTGCCCCATGCAAACAAATGGAGGTGGTGGTATATAGGGATAGAATGAAAGGCCTGGAATCAGCCATCCCTGGAGTGTGTCACTGAAAAGCAGACATTAACTAATGAGGTCTTCGTAGCAGCAACAAAGCCTTCAACCACAACCAACGCATAAACCTCAGCACAAACAAGCAAATAAAAATAAAAATATAAGAAGCTAAAGAAGACAAAGTTAGAAAAAAAAAGGCTCCCTAAATTTTCAAATTCACAGAGCTCACCTACAGGGCATAGTGGTGGAGGAAAAAAAGTCTACAGTCCAATTACTGAAAAAGATAATCAAGATGATTAAAAAAAGGACCAATAATGTCTGGGTATAAAGCAAATATAACTAAACAGATAACAGACATTAAAAAATAAGCAAGTCTAAGGAAATCACTAATAAAAAGCTAGCTGACCTAAACAAAATGAATGCCTAATAGAGAAATGAATTAGAGTTCATAAAAAGTTATCAAACAGAAATTGCGGAGTTTAAAAATTCTTACCAAAATCTGGGCAGCAGAAGTGACCAGTGTGAGGGAAGAATGTCAGAACTAGAAGATAGGGCATGTATCAGAGACTAATTATTAAGCGATATTTAAAATACAATAAGAACATATGAAAAATAAATCATACAGGTGATAGATGACAAAATAAATCTAATCTAAGATTAATTGGAATTGGGGAAAAATCAGAAGACAGTACAAATAGCATTAAAAACCTGTTTAATGAGGTATAGTAGAAAACTTTCCAAATACAGGAAGAGAATCTAATATACAAGTAGATGAGACATATGGAACCTTAAATTTCCATTATCAGAAAAGAAACTCTCCACAATAGATCATCATCGAAATTTGACAAATTCAACACAAGAACATACTCTTAAAAGCTATTAGAGAAAAAGAAACAAATCACTTCTATAGATAAACCTATTAGAATTACAGCAGACTTTTCAACATAAACCTTATGACTAGTAGTGCATACAGTATGGTTTTTCAAGTCCTAAAACAAAACAAAACAAAACAAAACAAAACCTTTCTAACTTAAACTGATATATCCTGGAAAACCATCTTACAAAATTGAGAAATAAAGTATTTTCATGATGAAGAGCACCTAAAGAAATCCATGATTAACAGACCAGACTCTAAAAAATTCTGAAGGTTATTCTACAGAGAGACAGTAAATTGAAAAATCCTAAAATGTTGGGTACAACTGGCATGGTGAGATGTTTTATAGAAGAGAGAAAAAGAAATTAGCAGCAAGAAAATAAAGCAATGACAGGAGTAAATGAATACCTTTCAGTAATTGCTATTAATTAAATGGTCTCTATGTTCCATCAAAAGACACAAACTGGCAGAAAGAGTCAAGAAACAAAATCTGGTTGTGCACTGTATACAAGAAGCACTTAATTAAAAAGAAATTCATAGACTAAAAATCAAAGGAAAACAATGTTTCATGCAATAGGAACCCCCAAATAAGGAGTGTCTATCCTATTTTCAGACAAAGTGGACTTTAAGCCAAAAACTTGATCAGAAGGTGTAAAGAAAGTTGCCACATATTGGTCAAAGGACAAATTCAACAAGAAGAGCTGATAATTATTATCATATATCACTGAACAACAGCATAACCAACCTTATAAAGCAAGTAATATTGGACATAAAAGTTCATGTAAACATGAATACAGTTATCGTGGGGAACCTCAGTATCTCACTGTCACAAATAGACAACTCAAGCAGACAAAGAATAAAGAACTGTGAGAGATAAGCCATTCTCAGTAATGAACCTAACAGACATTTACAGAGTATTCTGTCCAGCATACACATTCTTCTCAGCAAAGCATGGAACTTTATCCAAAATAGATCACTTATTAGCTAATAAAACACGCTTAAGAAAATGTAAAAGAATCAAAACTATAACACATATTTTAGCAAATCATAGCACAATGAAACTAGAACTCAGTGACAAAAGCAACCACAGAAATTATGCAAACGCATGGAAATTAAACATTATGCTCTTGAATAATCAATGCATAGAAGAAGAAATTAAGGAAGAAATAAAACAATTCCTAGAATTAAGAAATAATGCCACTAAAACATACCAGACCCAACAAAAACTGCCTTAAAAAGAGAATTTATAGCTGTGAATGACCACATCTGAAAAGCAGTGAGCCCAGATAAATTGCCTAATGATGTATCTCAAAGCCATAGAAAAGCAAGAACAGTGCAAATACAAAGTAGGTGAAAGAAAAGAGATTGTAAAGATCAGAGCATAAATCAATACAATGGAGACTAAAAAACAAACCAGAAAGTCAACAAGTTAAACAGTTGGTTTTCTGAACAAATAATAAAAATATAGAAACCCTCAGACAATTTTACCAAAGAAAGGAAAGACCCAAGTCAGTGCAACTAGAAATGAAAATGTGAAAGCATAATAGACACTGCTGAAATACAAAACATTGTTAACAACCATTTTGAAAACCTATATACCAATAAACTGGAGAATTCAGAAGAAAAGGACAGATTCCTAGGTATATATGAATTATCAAAACTGAACTTAGAAGATATAAAAACCCCAAATAATCTGATAACAGGTGATGAAATAGAAGCAGTAATAAAAGACCTGCCAACCAAGAAAAGCATAGGAACTGATGGATTCACTGCTAAATTCTACAAGAACTTCAGGGAAGATTTAATGTCAATACTGCTCACACTTTTTTAATGAAATTGAAAGTGAGAAAATACTCCCAAACTCATTTCTAGAAGCTACAATTACCTTAATTCTAGAACCAGAAAAAAGATTCAACCACAGAATAAATCCTCAACAACATACTGGTAAGCAAAGAACAACTAATTAAAAAGAGCATACATCATGACCAAGCCAGCTTCATTCATGGGATGCAAGAATGATTCAAGATACACAAACCAATAAATGTAATATATCACATAAACACAAGGGAGGATGGAAGCATACGATCATCTCAATAGGTGCAGAAAAAGTCTTTGAAAAACTCCTACAACCATTCATAAGAAAGAAACTTCAAAGAAAAAGCATAGAAAGACTTTATCCTATAATCATAAAAGCCTTTTATGACAAACTTTCTGCCCACATCATATTATTCAGCTTTTCTTCCAAAATCAGGAACAAGATCAGAATGTCTACTATCATGACTCCTGCTCAGCATTGTACTCAAAACATTAACCAAAGCAATCAGACATAAGAAAGAAATTAAAAGGATAAATATATGAAAGAAGTCAAATTATAATTATTTGCAGATTATATGATCCTCTACATAGAAGACCCAAAAATTTCAATAAAACTCCTAGAAGTTATAACCAAATTCATCAACATATTAAAAATAGAAAACATGAAAAATCAATAGTGTTTTTGTATACAAAAAATGAACTCACTGGGGCCAAGGATTTAGCTCAGCACCTTAAGCACCTGCCTGGTAAGTGCAAGGTTATGAGTTTGATCCCCGGTACCATTAAAAAAAAATGAACTCACTGAGAAAGAAATTAGGAAACTAATATTATTCCCAATAGTATCAAGGCAACTTAAATACTTAGGAGTTAATATAAGGAAGTAAAAGACCTCTACAGTGAAAACAATAGTAATCTGGAAAAGGAGATCAAAGAGGACATTGGAAAATGTAAAGGTATCCTCTATTGTTAAATAGGCAGCAAGCAAGTGCAGTCAATCCAGTTACAGTTCCAAAACTGATACACATATTTAACGCAGCCCCAATCACAATACCAAAAGCTTTCTTCACAGAACTAGAGAAAATCCTAATTTATTCTAAAACTCATGTGGAAACAGAAGAGACCCAGGAAAATAGCAAAAGTAATCTTGGGTAAGAAGAGCAACATGGGAACTATCACAATCTTGGACTTAAAGTTATATTACAAAGCTACAGTGATGAGAACAGTATAGTAATGGCACAAAAACAGATTTGTGGATTAGTGGAGAAGAATAGAGGATGCATCAATAGCCCCAGCCACATTTAGCTCTTTGATAGTTCACAAAGGTTTTGAGATTATACATCGGAGGAAAGATGACTTCTTTAGTAAATGGTGATAAATTGGCAATCAACATGTAGAGGATGTATGCTAGACCCATATCCCTCACCGTGCACTAAATTAAAATCAAAATGCATCAAAGCTCTAAATGTTAAAAAGAAACATTTAATCTCCTGGAAGATAAAATAATTAAAACTCTTAAAGACATAGGCAAGGACTTTCTGAACACAACCCCAATTGGCATAAGAAATAATACCAAGAATTAACATATGGGATCATGTCAAAGTAAAATTCTACCCAGCAAAGGGAACAACCAACATAATGAAGAGACAACTTACAAAATGGGAAAATTTTTGACAGCTATTCCTCAGACAGAGGACTAACATCTAAATATTTGAAGAACTCAAAAATATTAGACCCATCAAAATAAAAGTTCCAATTAAAAGACAGGCAACTAAAATGAATAGACATTTTCCAATAGAACAAGTAAAAATGTCTATTAAATATGTAGAAATGTTCAACATTGCTAGCTGTTTGATAAATGCAAATTAGAACAACACTAAGAGTCTGTCTTACTTCAGAAAGAATGGTTATCATCAAGATATCAAATAATAACAAACTCTGTCAACCCTGCAGGGAAAGAACACGTCCACATTGTCGGTGAGATGTAAAATGTTGAAACCATTATGGAAATCAGTATGAAGACTCTTCAAAATCTAAAAATAGAAATTACATTTAGTGCAGTTATGCTTCTTTTCCATATATTTCCAAAAGAGTTAAAGATATCATATTATGGTAGTGTGGCACAATTCCTAATAGCTAAATCTTGGAAGTGACTTAATGGATGAATGAATAATGGAAATGTACTATGTGTACACAATAGCATAATACTGTGCCAGAGAGAAAGAAAAACCTAACCAATTTGTAGGAAAATTACTGCACCTTTAGGTCACAATGTTAAGTGAAATATATCAGAAGCTTAAATTTCCCAAGGTTTTTTTTTTTATATGAGAAACCCAAAATATAAGTAAAGAGCAAAATAAAAAGAAAATAGAGAGTAGAGATAGAGATTTTGTTCAAATGAGAAGGGGATAAAGATGTGGGGATGAAAAGAGAATTAAGATGTATTATTTACATGTAGCAATTCCCCACAAGGAGTATAATTGTTTATTTTATTTTATTTTATTTTATTTTATTTTATTTTATTTTTATTTAAAGAGAAAAAACAAAAAAGAAAACAACCAAACAAAACAGAAAAGGGTAGCAACAATACAGAATTCCAAAGGCAAAAAATAAAAGAACCACAAGAACAACAACAAAACAAAAACAAAAACAAAAACACTAAGAAATCGCCATTTGATAAGTTACATATTGTCATCATTGGAAATAGTTGTTCAAGTTACAAAATTAAAGCACACAAAGTAGACATTCAAACAGTGAGACTATTAACAGTTCTGCTCAACAATCTAACAAAAACAGTAATGTGGTCATCTATTTACACACTTAAACATACTTGCAGTTATATACATTAGAGCACTTTCTTTTCCCCTCTTTTTAAAATATATATATATATATATATATTTTTTTTTTTAATTTTATTTTAAGGGGAGTAAAATTAAACACAACAAAACAGAACAGAATTGGACTTAAGAAAGCATAAATTTCAAAGCTATACACCAGGGATCTTCACTATCTCTCATACTGTCTCTTGTTTTCTTCCAAATGGTTGTCCATATCTTTGCATATGGGGAGCTCATACCACAGCCAATTTTTTCACAAGATGTGTAGTTAACTGGCTCCCACTTGCTAAGGGGGTGGGGGACATGGGACAGGACGACATGACGACATGAGATGTCTGATTCTCAGCCTGCCCACCAGCAGGATCACAGCTGGCCCCCAGAGAGGGGTGGAACTCCTTGTTCTCCCAGCACCCCGAGTCAACTGCACGGTGCAGGTCCCGAGGCGCCAGGGTCTCTCCCCTTCAGGCCCCCTAAAGTCTGCCATACTCACCTGCTATTTCTTTCTGATGAATTGACCATTACATTTCCAAAGTTCTGAAATGGCCATCAGACCACAGAAAGAATTCTCTTTAGGCTCCTGTTTGAAACCAAGGAGTATAATTGTTAAGTAATGCAAATAATTGTACTATATAAAATATTAATAAAAATTAAAATATGATAAAAGCAGACATTTGGACTTTACTATCTATTGTAATTGTAATACTAGTTTGATGATATAGATGGAAAACAAACTAATAAGAGCTACTGTTTAACATTTAGTATATAGGTGGAATAGAACTGCTGCTATTTGAGATGAGTACACTGTGTGTGGAGTAAACATTTAAGAGTTATCTTTTGGGCATTTTGAGAGTGTAATATCTGTTAGGCTTTCAAGTGGAGACATATATATGAATTGGGTACAAGTTTAGCTAGAAATACGAATTTGCGATTTGCATTCCTATATTTTCTTTCATTTCTCCAGATCATTGCTCTCATTACTGTTCCACTTAATAACAGCAGTAGGGAGAAGAGGAAGGGATCTCATTTTATTTGACCTCTTCTTTCTACAACGGGCAGTTTAATTTGAGATGTAGCAGCTATTTTGACAAAAGCTGCTTTGCTGTAAAAGAAGTCTGGTCCTTGGATTATGGAAAGGAAAACAGGAATTTGGGGGCAAGTCCGCGTGTCTGTAGTAGACACATTGCTGACAAGGAAGGATCTGACAATTCAAAACTCAAATGATTCAAGACTCATCCTGGCCAAGAAGGACAGGCGTTCATTCACCAGCTGAGGCGGAGTCTGCATGCAATTGTGCAGATGTAGCTTACAACTTGCTTGCTCTACACCCTTTAAAATATTGTACTTCACTGTGTTATACCTGAAGTAATTGACATTTGCCAAATTCACACATCAAGGCTGGGGATTTAGCTCAGTGGCCTAAGTGTCTGCCTGGCAAGTGCAAGGTCGTGAGTTCGATCCTTGGTACAAAAAAAAAAAAATGTTTCACACATCAATTGGAATTTTTATCGTATTTTCACACTCAAATCTACATAAAGCAAACCTTTTTCATAGGCAGTCTCCTGAAGACATTAATGTGAGTTAACCCAGCCTGTAGTGAAGAGCACAGCAGACAATGCTTGCTATCCCCTGATTCCAATTCTTTCCTTCTCTTACCGGGTTTTAGAAACTCCAATTTTTAGCATGACATTGGGATGCTCAGAATAAAGATATTTTCCAGCCAGTTTTGAGGTTAGGGGTGGCATGTGGTTCACTTTTTGGCCTATAAAACGTAAATTGAACTGGCATGTGTCATTTTCAGATTAGATTTCTCTCTTTCCCTTCCCGTACCCCATTCCCTGGATTATGATCATGACACTGTGCTATTTCCATGCATTCAGAGTAGGCCAATAGCAGGAGGAAGATGGAGCAATAAACCTCAGGACCCTGGGTCCTGAAGTGACCTGCAGCAGAGTTGCCAGAGTTCCGCATGGCCTGCCGCCAACACGTTCCATGTAAAAGAAATAGCTTCAGTGGTTTTGTGTTAGCCACTGTTATTTGGAGCTTCCAGAACATGTAAACTATACTTTAATAAAAGTAAATAAACTATTGTCTTCTTTAAAGTCCAAAAAATGCACAGAGCAGTTTCCTGAGGGAAGTACAGTTTAGCAAAAATAGAGAGGATCCAATTTGACATTAGGCAGCTTCTTCATCTATAACCTCAACCAAGTTGTTCAAATTCATTGAAACTCAGTATTTGCCTGTTAAATGCTGAAACAAAACAGAGGTTAGAAAAAAAATCTAATACACATAGACTTCAGAGGAATTAAATGGGAAAATGAGGAGGAAGTTCCTGCAGCCAAGAAGCCACACAATAAAGTTTAAGTCTTTTCCCATTATATGCCCCCAGCTCTCTCTTTTTCATGTATTCAACTGCCCACATCATTCTGTACTGAAAAGTACAGTGGTTATTTCGAACTCAGCCGGTCCAACCAGATGTCTTTCTCCCAACAAATCTGCTCCACTTGTAACCTTCTTTTACTCATTCTGCTGCAACTCCAATTGCAAGTGCTGAAAATTGAAAAATCCTTGGAGTCATCCTATGTGCCTTGGTTTTTCTCATCACCTGCATCAATTTGTCAACACATCTTGCTGGCTCTGTCTTTAAAATAGATCCATGATCCAACATCTTGACAACATCCTCTGCTACCACTCTGGTCTGAACCACCTGCATCCTAGACAGCCTGTGCTTCCTTGCTCACTGAGAATTTCATAGATGTGACCCTAATAACTCGGTCTATGCACCGATTAGATATCAAAGAGCATGTTACATGGTGAATAATTTTATCTCAATTGTCCCTAAAGGGAAATATATTTGAGTATCTGAGACTTACACATCCTAATTTTGCAGCACTTTGCAGATGCTCTGTTTTACTGAAACATGAGTGGATGCTAAGTGGGATGGACTTTCATTGCACCCTTGGCACAGTCTGCACTTCGTAAATTAATTAGATTGCTTTTCAGTTTTGTTTTTAAGATGTAACTGTTTGTGGCTGTCTATGGCAGTACTTATCTCCTTTCTAGAGGTTTTGCTTCCGTGCTTTTAAAAATGAAACTGGCTGGGAAGAGGGCAGGTTTGCTAGTCACCATTTATCTAACCTAAGGAGATTACGCATACAATGGCTGGGAGATACTCTTTTGTCATCAGAATGGAGTATTAGTTACAGTTCCTCTCTCTTATGTTAGTCATTTCTTGTTACATCACACAGAAGAGCCATTCTGAGGATGTCAGTCATTTCTGGAGCCTCGGCTCTTCCTCAAGTGAATTTGAATAATTTCTTAAATAAATCACCAAAGTATTACACACTCTATTTGGCAAGAATGAGATTCTAGTGCAACTTATTAGAAATATCCTACATAATCCATCTAATGCACCCAGCTGTTTGAACCATCCCTCTCAAGTTCTGTTAATTTTTGCCTTTTCTTGGTCTTTGATGAGTTGTTTCCTCATTTAGTTCCCCACCTGGAAACACAAATGTTTCTGTATCATTGAAGAAGTTAATTTCTGGAATGGAACTTCTCCAAACACAGGACACCTAATTATCTGGAAGGGTGAAAAGATGGCAGAAAAAGAGTACAGTGGAGGTCTTGGGGTGCTCTCTGGGGAGGTTACAAATATGGAAACTATAACCGCTGTCTCCTCTGGATTTCAGAGATGTAGGAGATTTAACTGCCCTTTGTGAAGTTCTTCTGTACATATATACGAATAATTTCTGTTTTCTTCTTGAATAAAGCACCACAATTACATATGGTCTGGCAGTATTATCAGAATAGGGACACTTGGGTTAAGTAGATCCAGTTATAATGTTCAGATCTTGTCAAGGTAATGTTACCTCTCTGAGTATTAATTTTCTAATCTTTAACATAGAACAATGACAAATGAATTAACGTTGCTATCAGTATTATGTATGATTTTATATATAAATATTATGCACACATATTTATGTATGTATTTATTTATTTATATGTGGTAGTTGTAGCATAGTAAACTTGCAACAATACTCATGACCTCCGCTGATACCAGTATTTTAAATAGAAACATTATATTATAAAAATACTGCTGCAGTGAACTTGGAAACTATTTAACTTGGGAAACATACCATAAGAGTATATGATTTTTATTTGCATCATTTAAAGAACAATGGTTATAATCAATGAATACAGTGTGCATGGCCCTTGTTACTTAGCAGTATGTGTCTAGAGATTGATGCATATTGCTACATGCAGTGGTGATTCACAGAATGTTTCTTGGTGTATGTATTTTAGCTATTCACAGGGATCTAGCTTCCTAACTGATAAAGCTTATTAAATATACTGCTTATTGCCTTATCATATCTGTTAGTTAAAAAAAACACCTCTTCGAGAAAAAAGGTGGAAAGATATAGGGGACACATCTTTCCCCTGTTTCTTCCTCTGACAATTTTTATTTACCATGGCATATCTGTTTCTTCATAATGCCATGACATTAAACCCTACTTTGCTAAAAATTTCCTGAGTAGGATGGGCAGAAATGTGCTTGCAGCGTGAGTACAGTGAGGTTCCCGGTACTCCCCACACTCCCCGCTGCACAGACACATTCCAGCCACGGCCTGTAGCGTTTAGGAACCTGGTTGCCAGCTCTTTTGAGCCACATGCAAGCCAGGGAAGCTGCGTCTTATTTAGAGCTGCTTCCATCCTTCACGTTACTGCCTGAGCTCTGCTGCTTGCCGGATCAGCAGGGGCACTAGGTTCTCACAGGAGTGTGAACCTACAATAAACCGTACATGCAAGTGTTCTGGGCTGTATGTTCCTTGTGCAAATCTAACGTTTAAACAGTCCGAGGTGGCAGTGATGCTAGCTCTGTGGAATGTGATTATTATGTATGGCAAACATATACAAAAGAAAAAAGAAACTAAAAAAAGAAAAACTAGAGAGAGAGAGAGAGAGAGAGAGAGAGAGAGAGAGAGAGAGAGATACAGAGAGAGAGATACAGAGAGAGAGAGAGAATTCTTCTCTAGTGCAGTCAGTGGAAAAATGAATTTAGCCCCTGGTGCCAAAAAGTTGTGACCATTGGAGTACAACAATGCAGAATCTGAGCTTATGCAGGTTCGTTTCCTTATTTTTTTTCCTTCTTTTCTCAACCTTTTCAAGTGCTACCAGAGTTGTCATTACAGAACTACTTTATTTTGTCTCTTTGCCTGGATGATTAAATTTTCTTTTATCATAGTTCCCGTAGTGGGAAGGCGCTACCACAATATTTGTCATGGAAAGCTGCAGTCCCTCTCCTGACCTTCCTCATTTCAGGAGTCCAATTGCCCAGATGCAATGGTGTGAATTATTTCTAGCTTATTCTCCTCATATTTACTTCCAGTTTTCTGAATCATATGCTTAAATAGCTATTTTTAAACTTTGTCAATTATGTATTCCCTCTTCACTCTCTAAACATCTGTCTTGCATCTTCCTAATACGGTAATGTCCAGTTTCCAGTTCTAGTAGCATTTTACATATTATTATAGCTTTGTAATGTTTTTCCTAGGGCAGTCATGAATTCTTCATATATATATTCATATAAATTATCAGGTCCTTTTAAAGGACATCATAGCTATTACAATTTTGTTGCTTGTGAAGTATTTTTTGATTCTAGAAGAATTTTTTCTGCTACAGACGTAACAGCTTTGTCAGGACGACGGTGCCCCTCAGTTCTAATGTCTCTGCTTGATCCCATCTGTCCAGGAACACTGACCACCTCTGACACTCTCCACTGGCCACTCTCAGTCTCATGACACAGTTGAAATCTAGAGCTTTTGCTTTATCATTTCTCAGGATTTCCTTCACTTCTTTTCTATATTGTTTTTCCCAGGCTTCACATCTTTCTCTTTCTGCGTTTACTCCATTATTTCTTTTGACATCTTTCCATAGCTTTCTAGGAAAAAGTGCAATGAAAGATAGACATTTTGAGCCTCTTCACATCTGAAAATGCTGTTCTATGTTTACATTTGTTTGCTAGTATAGCTGAATAGAGAATTCCAATTGACTATCACTTTTATTCAGATTTTGTAACACACTTTTGAATTCTGTCTTCCAGTGTTTCTCTGGGGATATTTTCTCTTTTTTTCTGGAATTTTCTTTTTTCTGCTGTTATAGTTCACGGCAATTTAATGAGTTTATTACCAGTTAAAAATAAATTTGTTATTAGCAATAGTTGTCTTAAAGTAAAAAGTAGAGCAAAAACCAGAAGGGAGCCTGGCTGGGATTACAGGTACGTGCCATCATGCCAGGCTCCCTTCTGATTTTTGCTCTACTCTTCATCTAGTAGCTCTGATTTCTTAGTGCTTCTTCGTGAATCTGCATATTACTTGTACCCTTCTGTATATGCCATTAGCACTCTTATTTCTTTTTTTCTTGTGAAGTCACTTACACTCAACCATTATTTTCTTCCCCTAACAGTGTCTTTCCCATTTTTCTTGTCTTCCTGGAAGTAGCTTACTTTTTTACTTTAAGGCAACTATTGCTAATAATAAATTTATTTTTAACTGGTAGTAAGCTCATTAAATTGTACATATTAATGGGGTAATGTAATATTTGATACATGTGTACATTTGTGTAATGTTTACTCACCTAAAATAAAGTTGCTACAGAGATACTTTTGATGTTTTATGGAAGAACACTTATACCTGAGGCATTTTACTAGACTTGTCATCAGCATGAACACCTGCCCATGGGTTCTTTCTGAAGTTTATGTGATCTTGTTATTCATTACCCAGAAGACCTTAGTGCTGTCTTCAGATGTAAAAATTTCCTTATACTCTTCTCTATTGTTAGATAATGTCAAATAAGGCCAGGAATCAGTGTCTCTTGTCAATCCAGAAGAGAACCCAGATTCCTTGCTTAAGCCATGCTCACATGGCTTAGCCTTATCACCTTGAACTGATCCTTGCCTCTAATGTGTTCCTTTTTTCCAACTCCCTGGTCCAATCAGTCCCTCTAGCTACTTTAGTCATTCCTGTGCTGGAGTTCACAACCATGATCTAACTTTACTTCCAGTTGTAGTCAGAGTTTTCAAGGGAAAAACAATTTAATATAGGACACATAATTTATAGAATTATTTTTCAATAGTCAGCCAAAGCGTCAAACAAAAAAAGTAAAGGAAATATGTCCACATGCTAAAGACCCACATAATCCAGCTGAGCACCTTGGATCCTATGGCAATGTCCTGCAAGAGTCCAGCTGAAGACCATGAGAAAATGTCATACGAGTCTGTTTCACAGATCTGATATGGGAAGGCCCAAAGTTCAGTGATGGAAGCTAGAAAGTCTGTGCCAGTGGGAAGAAGGATCCGTGCCAGTATGCTGAGGGATCTGCACTGGAGCCAGGAAGCAATGCTCAAAGTAAGGACCAGAACTCCTCTGAAAAGTACCACAGCCACCCTCAGCAACAAGGAGGTCTCAAGCTCCTCCAGTGATAACAGTTCATATTAGGAAACCAGCATCACAAGTTTCTCCAGGAGGCTGAACAGCACAACATCTTCCCTTCCAGAGCCAAGAAGTGATGCTCAAGGGAAGGAGCAGACCTCTCCCAAAGTGAACCACAGGCATTCTCAGCAACAACAAGGTCTTAAACTACTCTGATAATAACAGCCATGTTCATATCAGGAAAGAAGCTCAACAGCCTCCTCCAAGAGCACCAACAGACACAGGAGAACCAACAACACAACTTCTTCCTGTTTTCCTTTTTACGTTGTTGGCAACAATTCTCAGGTGAGCCATCCACACCCAATACTGTGGTGATTCAATTTAGCTGGTTCTTACAAGCTGACCACCAGTTGTCAATCCACTACCATCCACCCCTGGTCAATTTGATAACCATACATATTTCCTTAGTCTCTAGTGGCTGATTTGTAGAAAGTTAACATGTCTTAGTGTTTCGGTTGATACACTGCACTAATCTGAGAAGTTTAGAAGTTTAACTATGTCACTCAGGAGGGAGTCAGAGTCCTTATTTTTTAAACTATTCTCAGCCTGTGCAAGAAAAGGGCACAGAGATTTTGTGATTGATATACCCACTCTGTGTGGGTGGTAGCCTGCTTACAGTATAAGAGAGGCGAAGCAGATGCTCTCTGCCTTCGGCTCTTGTTGCTTTTGCTGTCTTCGGCCACTTTGAAGTGTTGCCTCTGTGCCAAGCCACCCTGCCTTGGAGCCAGCTAATTATAGATTGAAACCTCCACAAACTGTGAACTAAATAAACATTTCTTTCCTTTTGGAGTGTTGGGTATTTTGTGTAAGCAATAAGAGAAAACTAACCAAGATACTTGGTCTATTCAGATTTATGTTAATATAACAATTACATATATACAATTCTTATTGCACTTATTCCCAAAGCAAAAGCAAAATATTCATTTTTTTTAATTTGAAACAGAATAAAACAAAAGGGGGCAGTACAGAGCAGATCAGAACAGGACAACATAGGCAACACATTACTTTACATTAAGACAACTGGACATCAACAGCAGCTAACACCATATCTCTTACTCTGCTATAGTTGCGCATAGTTTCAAATACAATAATATCAAACATAACACAATAGTATAAAACCATGCATACAGTGAAAGAATTACGGGGCTTTCTGAACCGAATAACAGAAAATGATCAATGGGTACTATAATATCTCATTTATGATTAAAAAATTTTGTTTAAAATATCACACATATTCAAATTCCAATAAGACACAATGTGATAGATAGAACCAATGGTAGTAGAACAAAAAAAGCATGGTAGGACTTCTAAGGAGGATGATATTAAATCAGCAATAGTTGTCATAATGTTTTGTTTTCTTCAAAACAGCTGTTCATATCATCACGCATGATATAGTCAAACAAAACAGGATAAAACCATTCCAACTGATGATTGAAAACTTTGAAAGACTTCAAAGCTATGAGATGGGGCCTCATGCTTACCATAAAGTCTTATATACTCTTATCAAATCTCATACTAGGGAGACTATATGGTATTT
>PVJX010019804.1:0-34258 GCA_004027295.1 Dolichotis patagonum
AGTCCTGAAGGAAGGGCTTCAGGAAAAAGAAACTAGCAAGCTCTCCAGGTGATTCTGATGTTTCTTAAAGTCTGACAATCACTAAGTTAAAGGCACACACCACGCCAACCCACGTGTAAAACTGATTTTATAGCTCCATCTTGTGGTCTAAAAGACAGAAAGCAAGTCAGTACAATACAGTACCTGGATTTCTTCCACAATAACCCAACAATAATCCTTATACTTCCTGTAAGGATTTACTCCTTAGATACAATATTTTGATTCATGCCATTACACGCAGGGATTACAGAAACATTATAGAAAGTTTACCTGTGAAAATGCAGACTATTTTGGGATGAAAACAATAGTATGCATTCGCTCAATAGTTGCTAAATTTCCATAACATTTCAAGCATCACTAGGCACTATAGATTAAAGATAAGTAAAATCTGGTTCTGCCCTCAAAAATTCACAAGTAATAATATAGATGAGCACAAATGCCTTCTTTCTAAGAAGCAATCCCCAAGCACTGGGAAAAATATCAAAGACATAAACTGACTTAGAAATAAGACAAACTCACTTAATATAGCAAAAGAGGCAACTGATACATTCAACATAAATGCCACAAACCAAAAGTACTTTGCAGAGATTCTGAATAGAGAAACCCTCCCCTTAGTACTAAGGATAAATTTTATTAATTAGATATATATACTCTGTGCCAAAATTGTGCTGGGTGCTTACAACACAAGTAGGAAAAGAAGCTTTAAGACTGTGTAGCAGAGGAGTCCAGTGTTTTGCTGATGGGTTAGCATTTTACTTTTTTTGTTAGTATAGTCCTGGGGATTGAACCCAGGGCCTCACACATGCTAGACACACATTCTACCACTGAGTATGCCCCAGGCCCTAACATTTGATTTTGGTAACTAGAAACTGAATGGGTTAAAAAAAAAATCAGTAAAGGAGAAATTCTCCTTGATGTGTATTTATATGTGAGGGGAGTACTATAAGCAGAGAAGGGACATTAGCAGAGAGAAAAAGACAAATTGTTTGCTTAAAGAATTTTAATTTTATCCAATACATAGGCCATATATTCTTTCTGAAATTTATTTTCTTAGTGCATCTAACATAGGTTCTGGGGATATGAAAGTGAGCAAAGATTAAAAAAAAAACCACTAAAACTCTTGCACAGGACAACAACAACAATGACGTTTAAGGTTATGTGCCACAAGGAACAGCTAAGTCAAGCCAGTGAAGTTGGCATATTATGGTAAGAGTGGAATGGGACAGGCACTTTCTGAACAGGAAAGAGAGGCCACCAACACTAACAGTGAGCAGAGGAAAAGAGGCCAAAGAGTTACACAGGAGTTTAGCAAGGATGATTATAAGAGTGATAACAACATTACAAAGATGTCTGGACTGGGGATTTAGCTCAGCGGCATAAGTGCCTGCCTTGCAAGCACATGATTGTAAGTTTGATCCCCAGTACAAAACAACAACAACAAAAAACATTACAAAGATGTCAACAAAGGAATGCCAGAAAGAAAACAGAATCTTTCATTAAGGGTTTCAGTGGATGAAACACTTTCATGAGTATTATGTGGGTATGTACGGTAAAGATGACTGGGTGGGAGAAGAGACAGCAAAGAACAGCTAACTAGAAGCCATGTCCTCTATTAGTCCCTGACGAGGCCAAGTTTCCTTTTATTGTTGCTTTTTGTTTTTGAGACAGGATCTCACTATATAGCTCAAGGTGGACTTGGCTCACTATGTAGCCCAGGAGGGTCTCAAACTTGTGGTGATCCTCCTGCCTCAGCCTCTGAGGCTCAGGTTTTCTGGTGTCGTTTTCTACAATACCATCTAAACACTGGGTCTTCTTGACTTTCTTCTATTGTTCATTCAAGCTAGATCCTTAAAGAGCTGATGGCAGAGGAAGAGGGGGCCTAAAAGAATTAAGATGTGTTATATAGATAGGCCAACCCTCCAAGATGAATGTAATCATTACATACTGCAAATGTGTACTTAAAAAAAAAAAAAAAAACTAATGGTGTTATTATAACCATTGGAATCACTGGAAAGAAGGTAAATACTCACTTGGAGCTAATGATGGCTTTGGATTCTTTTTTAAAAAAACTTTTATAACATAATAAAGTGTACTATTTCTATGTTTATACAGACCAGTAAATTTTTACATAAGTATACACTGATGAAACTACTACTCAGATCAAGCTATGATTTTTCCTCAGTCAACACCCACACCAGGAGTAAGCACTATTCAGACTGCTATAACCTCCTCCTTCTTGAACATCATGCAGATGCAGTCATACAGTCTAGACTCCTGGATTTGGCTTTTTTCATTCAATGTTATGACTATGAGATTCACCCAAGTCAATGTGTGTACCTATAGTTTGTTCAATATTGTACTGCATGGCTATTCCATGGTTGATTTATCCATTTTCCTTATGCAGACACTGAAGTTGTTTCCGGCTTTGGGCCATTATGAATAAAGCAACTGGGAATATCTTTGCAAATGTCTTTGGTGGAAATATGTACTCTTTTCTCCTAGAATTACCTAAGAGTTGCTGAGTCATGTATTTAGTTTTAATAGATACTGACAAATAGTTTCCCCTAATGAGAGTTTCATTTGCTCCACACTCTTATCAACACTATGTCTTTTTCTTTCTTTCTTTTTTTAAAGATAGTGAGATTATATATAAATTAGGAATACTTCCATGACTTAGATTTCCTGGTTTACATTACACAAACAAGTATGAAGAAATACACAGATCACAGGAAATGAGGAACTAATGTGGGGATGGGGGAGAAGGGAGGGGCTAAGGAAGTAAAAAGGCCAAAATAAAACATGTATATAACATGTGGCTGGAATCAGAAAGTGTCGTAGCTAACACATGATACCACCTCCTGTCAACCCTCACCTTCTTCCAAACAACTGGACATCACTCCAGGCCATCAGTGGCCTTGTTCACAGAGCAAAGTGAGAACCAACAGCCAGCTATGACAAGACGGCCTGGAGTAGCACAGTCTGCCACAGCTGAGAATTTCTCCCTTTGGGAAAATGAATTCAACAAATTTAGGAAACATACAGGTGGTTTCTAATTCTTCACTGATGCTGGATTTAGAATTGATGGGGCCTGGGTTTTTTAGCAGAGCAGTGGTTTATAGTCTATGCCTGGCCATTATAGGGTCAATAACATATGCTGGAGAAAAGATAACCTCTACAACGTGCTGAAGAAGGATCCAGATTCATCTCTGACTGCATACTAAAATCAAATCAAAACTAGTCAAAGTCCTACCTTTTAAAGCAGTAATACCAAATCTGCAGGAAAAAACTGATAAAACTGTTGAAGACAAAAGCATGGGCAAAGACTCCTAAACAGAACCCCAACTGCATGAGACATAACCAGAAATCAACAAACGAAATTATATTAGCTGAAAAGCTTCTGCACAGCAAATGAAACAACCCACCCAGTGAAGACTATAACCTACAGAGCGAGAAAGAAAATTTTTGGCAGCTACCCCTCAAGAAAAGGAGTAATATTTAGTATACATAAAGAACTAAAAACAATTGGACCCCGCAAAATGAAAGTTTTTTAAAGAAATGAGCAACTGTAACGAATAGATACTTCTCAAAAGAATTTCAAATAGCCAATAAATACGTAGAAAAATGTTTAGTATATTTAGCCATTAGACAAATGCAAATCAAAACAACACTGAGATTCCATCTTACTCTTAGTAAAGTAAGATGGATATCTATTATCAAGTACTTAACAGGAAATTCTGGTGAAGTTGTGAGGGAAAAACAATTCTTATGAATGTGAGGGAAAAGCAATTCTTATGATACCATGTTTTGCCTACAAGAGACGGATTCCAGGTTCTTGTATATGGCAAGCAAAGAATTGCAAGTATACAGCTAATTGTTTAAAAAAAAAAAAGCAACTAAATTTGTGGAAGATAATGACAAGTTGTGCTCCAGGCAAGTCTGTGCCAAGAAAAACAAAAAAGTGGCACAAATGGACAAGTGGTACCAAGACAGCAGCAGAATCAGAAAAACAAAAATAAATCAGGCTTTTGGATTTTAAATGATGCATACCCCACCCTAGCTGCATCCCACTGGATGTCTCTGGATAAGACTGACAGAAATGATTGACAGGGTGCTGAGTCATCTCAAGTACACCTAGTACACATGGTTCTACCAGAATTTAGCATGTTTTAATCACATACATGAGATGTGGTCTCTATGTATGAAATTTTCAATAAAGTTGAGTGGGGAAAAATGTTACTGAAGGTCAGAACACAGGATCTAACACATAACTGCTCTGGCCTAGAGCTTTTTAGGTTTTTGGGGTCTTTGTTATTTTCATTTCTGCTTCTCTTAGGACAGTGGAAAAGGACTGGCCCTGGGGTGTTGCATGAATTCAGATTGGTGGAAGACAGAGGTCTCCCCGCCTCAATTGCACTACCGGTACTACTTGTACATTTTTAAACTAGCACAAACATGACAGAAAATGATGATTTTGGTGATTCCTTAAAAACACTGAAAGTAAAAATTCCATTGTCCCCAGTTATATGTCTTCTGGTGTCTTCCAGAAAAAGCCGTCATCATATTTTAGTGATACGTATATACCCATGTTTATAGCACCATTGCTCACTGTAAGTCAATCATGAAAGTGGTCTATATCAGTTAACAGATGAATGGATAAAAACACCATGGTATTCATACATAATGGGGTACTACTCATCCAAAAGAAAAATAAATTTGAGTCATTTGTAGGATGATATCATAAAATCATTATAGGCAACTAATTAGATAAAAATTAATATACAGTCAGAGAAGGACTGGGCTTTCAAAGAAGTCAGTGAAAGGTGGAGATACATCTGAAGGAGGCAAGGTCTCCAGGTTAAAGCCAGCCTGAACTACACAGTGCAACTCTGTCTCCAAAACAAATAAAAAGTAAATATATATATATCCCCATACTTGTAACAGAAAAAAAAAAAATCCCCAATCCACCATGCTGCCAGTAGTGGACACTGGCACCATAGATTGTGAGAGTGTATGCTCAGCAGCACCTCCTTGGGGCTGGGTTCAGGGATGGGGTAGTTCTCCCGGTGAAGGTCCCTGAGTCCACGCACCACCAGGGACAGGTTCTTGGCCTTCGCCATCATCACGTTGCTCTGGGCTCTGGTGGTGGACAGTGGAGTGGGTGGGACATGCGGTGGTTCTATTCTGGAGCCCTGAGAGCAGTCCAGGCAGGAGGTGGGGCTGGCCTGGTGGCCCACAAGGCCCAATCTCTCTCTCCTTCTCTCTCCTCTCTCTCTCCCTCTCTCTCTCTCTTTTAACTATTTGGAGTATACAGTAATAACTCACTGTGGTTTTAATTTTCAGTTACTTCACAAGTAACAAAGTTGAGCACAGTACGTTTCAAATGCTTATTTGGAGATCCTATTTGGTAGAACACCTACTCAACATTTCACTTATTTTAAAATTTGAATTTTATCTTTTATTGATTTATAGTTTTTTAGATCTTCTAGATATAAATTCTTGTTCAATACATGCTCAGTATAATATGAATGAATTACTTGTCTCTGGTCCATTTTTTCATTTAATGGTGTGTTTGATAAACTGAAGTTCTTAATGATTTTTTCTTTCATGTATAGTATTTTTTGAGTCTTTAATAAATTTAAGAAATCTTTGTCTACTGATGGCCTTGTATTATGAAAGAAGGCCAAGGTTAAGCCAGCCTTTTTTTTCCCCCCTTCAGTACTGGAGATTGAACTCAGGGTGTTTGGACTGATCTACATCTCTAACCTTTTTATTATTTTTTTTAATTTCTTTACTGTTTAAAATCAGATTATATTGGTACATTTTAGATATATGTAACAGTCACATTCATCATAGAGAATTTGTACTTGTACATGATATAACTTGGTCCCCCCCCATTTCCCTACCTTCCCTTCAACCCTTTCTCTCCTCCCCATTTACATAAAACTTTGCTTCCATGTTTTTCTTTCCTTTTTTTAACTGTTCCCTTCTTTCCTTTCCCCTTTCCCTCTCCTTTGTTCCCCTCCCCATTTGAACATTTTCTATTTCACAGTATCTATTACACAGTTTGTTTCTTATTTATACTTTCGGTTTCTCTCACCAGAGAAACAATACTGGTATTTACATTTGTGTGTCCAATTTGTTACACTTAAAAAAGAGTATGGACTCAAGGTTCTAGCCCTTTTTTCAATTTTTTTTTTTTTTTTGGTGGTACCAGGGATTGAACTCATGACCTCAAGCTTGCCAGGCAGGCTCTTATGCCGCTGAGCTAAACCCCCAGCCGTTTTTTCAAATTTTGAAACATGCTAAATCGATAAACTGCAAGGTGGGCTCAACTGTGGAATTCTGCCTCTATCCCTCAGTTTTGGGGTTATAGGCATGCATCTCCATGGCCAACTCTCTCATTCTTTGAAGTTTAAACAAACATCAATGTTTGCTAGCCCCTGATATTGAACCCCTGGACTTTATTTTCTCATAAAAGTATAAGAAACCATCAAATGCAACACAGCACATTGTTCAGCTTGTTCAGAAGGTAGACAGTTACCTTTAATGTGATATCTACAGAGCAGTGACAGCACAGGTCCCACAGAAAAGATGTTTAACCTAGAGATCCCCAATGCCAGATGAGGTCCTAAGAGCAAGTTCCTCTGGCAGTAGAAATATGCACGCACTACCAACTTCTAATGTGTCATTTATGTAACTCCTAAAAGCACCATCTTAAGAGGTAAGTCTTTATAGGGATTCATGGCTTTCCCTTGTTTTACTGTTGAGTGGGAAAGAACCACTCTCCATATTATCCTTGTCAAAGCAAGACACTATTACCTATCACAGAACTAACAGTTCCTGACAGAAAATGAAAGATCAGAAGGGGGGCTGGGGATTTAGCTCAGTGGCCTGCCTGGCAAGCGCAAGGTTGTGAGTTCGATCCCCAGTACCAAAAAAAAAAAAAAAAAAAAAAAAAAAAGATCAGAAGGGGAAGAGGTGGTTTAAGAAGAGTTTAAAAAGGCAATAAAAAGGATCAGATAAACCGAATGACAGCAGGGGAACTCTGATTTTCTTATTCTCTAGACATTAGTGGATCATAGTACTGGAAACTGTTCCGGTACTGCAACAGTCCAAGCAATATATAAATGGGTGGTTGGCAAGGACGAAGGACAATGGTTGTAAAAAGACAGCAGAATCTAAACAAAATAAATGAAACTTTGCTCAAATATGCAATGCATCCTTGTAAATATGAAGATTTCTCTTTTAGTCAATTACACTTAAATTTTCCCTTTCTCTAACCCATTTGCCACACTAAAATTCCTAAAGCTGACCTTTCCAACGCCAACAGATCTCTGCAGGGCCAGGCAAATAATATGAGAGGCGACACCTGTATTAAGACATCAGAAAGTGGTAATGTCCTCAATACATCATAGTTTAAAGAAGAACCTGTGACGCAAGTTTTGCTTGATGTTACCATATAAGAAAAAGGTCTGATGATACCAGCTCTTTTGACTTTTTAAAAAGATGTTAAAAATGCAATTTTTCTGTGTAGTTTTCCAAGCTCTATTTTATCATGTATATTGAGTTATCTCTGTGGGTTGAATCTATCCTATAGACAGCTAGTTTCCAACTTCTAAGGTTTCATAGCAAAATAAAGGTCATACACAGGTTTTCATACTTAAAAAGCAAGAAACCTGGGAAGCTGGCATGTAGACAGAGGCTGGGCCATGAGACAACGTGAAGAGGTTAGCTTTGTACTAGGATTAGGCTCAGTAGGAAAGCTCTTTGGAAAAGAAGGGAAGGATGGAAGGAGGAATTTTTTAAGGGCTAACTCCTAGAAATAATCTAAAAAACTCACACTCCACAACTATAAAGTTTGTATTGGAAAAAATAAAATAATAGGAATTCTGAAAAAGTTCTGAGAGGAGGCACAGGTGAGAAAAAACTAAAGTGTGGAAGAATGTGTCTTGATTTAGAAAAAGGGAAAGAAGGGAGTATGATTACCTGTACACGCACACACAAACAACTACAAGTTATTCTACCTCTCTACACCTTAATTCCTTACCATTAAAGTAATAACAGAACCTATTTCATAGGGCCATCACAATGATTAAATAAGGTAATCACTCCAAAAACTATCATTACCCGTCATTTATAATGTTTAGTAAATGTGAGCTATTATTTATTATTACAAGGCACTGAGAAGTGAAGCGACTCGATGAAGATCACACAGCTACTAAGGTGTACTGCACCTGGATCCAGCTTCAGATTTCGTACCTGGGTGGTGAACCTATGGCACGCAGGCCGCAGCAGGCTGTATCACTGAAAGGTTCGCAATCACTACTCTAAGCCGTCAAGTGTTTTACCTCTCCTTATTTTGCCAGGCTAGTTTCTTAATTTGTACCACGAAAAATTAGATCACATGGTAACTAAAGTCCTTTTTAGTCCTTTTTAGAGCGGATATTTTATTTTGCCAGCCCGCCCTTTAGCAGCTTATTTTAGGGCAGTAGTGGGACAAAAGAGACTTGACCTCTACACCCACAGGCTATATGGAGTTCAAGAAAAATGGTCAGCTTGGGCTGGGAGTAAGCCAGAGAATCCACTCAAGAACTGAATAATCTGTAAGTTAAATCAGAAAGGACAAAATGTTCACTGTGAGGCATCTTTCATTGCTCCAAAGAGATTATGTTTGTGGTAAGAGGACAGTGGTCTGAATAGGCCCTGAATTCACTCACATGTCCATGCTATTACAGGCCGGAAGTCACTTAAAAGGCTGGTAAGGAACCACAATAGACTCTAAATCTCAGAACACTAAGTAACTCTTATCCTTCTGTGGGGAACGGTCTCTATGAAGCCCTGGTTTTTTTTCCTGTCCCAAGGAAAAAAATGCTACATATATTCACTCAAGACAATTGATCACACTCTATTTTGTCTCCAGCTATTTGCTTTGAGACAGGGTCTCACTCTGTAGTCCAGGCTGGACTTGAACGATCCTCCTACCTCAGACTCACAAGTGCTAAAATTACAGGTGTGTGTGCCACCATGCCCAGCTCCTACAACTAAAAGGGGTTCACAAATTCTCTAAAATCTTTCCTTACACTTTAAGTGATCTATTCTATCCCAGGCTTGTCTGTCCAAGGGACCTAGAATTGACCCCAAGACCTGGGGTTTCTAAGCAGATAGGCTTAGGAGACAAGTCATCTACTGCAACCTAGCGTAATTAATCCTATGTGGAAAAGAAAGAGCCCTCTTCTTCCACACCAGCTTGTTCTGAGAGAATTCGAACTGAAAAGATCTGTAATTCAATCCCTAAACTTCAGTGGGTATAAAACCAAGAAGTACTTAAGAATATTTTATACCCTTTTTTCCCCTGACACACAAACCCCATAGAACATTAGAAGAGCAGAAATAAACAGCCCAAACCATCCTAATTCCCACAGCACTGTGTTCATCCATTTATTCCAAAAAAAGAATCAGGCAAAATTGCCAATTAGGTATATTAGGTGACATTTCTCCCTCAGGGGCTTTGAAAACTATAGGTTACCCAAGAAACCACAAAACTTCAACCGTAATTGAAGAAGAAATCAAAACAAGAAGGTATCATTTTCCTAGAAGGCTAGTAACAGTTTAAGTGCTGGCTAAGGCCTAGGGAAACATGTAGTCTCAAATATAGTTGGCAGGCTTATAAGTCAATGTAACCTTTATAAACTGGTTTATAGGTACATCATATTAAAGAAATACCCACATAGCAACTAAAAGTATTAGCCAGATCTGTAAGTGCTGGTATGAAAAGCTATCCACACATATTAATTGAAGTAAAAAATTGAGAACAGTGGATACTATTACATAATTTCTTCAGTCTGAATTAAGGGATACATACACAAGCTGTAACTGCATCAAACTATGTTCTAAAAAGAAATATAAGAAACTGAAATTGTTCACTGCAATTACCTTTGGAGAGAGTGACTTGAAGCCAGGAAGTAAAAGAACCACATTAATGTACAAACATTCAAAAACCATCCAAGTAACAGAAATAATCTAGAGATACTTTTTTCATTATACTTAAATTCAATAAACGCTACTGTAAAAAAAAACCAAATCGATGGTCATCACTTAGATTGGGGGGTGTCTGGGGAATGAACTCAGGACTTTCATACTGAGTTAAATCCTCAGCTCCATTTTTAAAATTTAAAGACAAAAGACATAAGATATATCATGCACAGGTACAAATCCCGTATGATGGATGTTATCATATGTATCTAAAATATATGAATAAAAATTTTTAAATGCAAAAAAATAAATACATAAATAAAAATTTGAAGACAGGGTTTTGCTAAGTCTCCCAGTTTACACTTGAAATTTCAGTCCTCCTGCCTCAAGCTCCCAGTGTGTTGGGATTATAGGCTTATATAACTCTGCCTGGCTAACTTAGAAATTTTTTTTTAAAAGAAAAGAAACCTTGTTTAATGTGGAGACAAGTGGAAAGGAGAAAAGGGCCCATATGAGCAAGAAAATAGTGGAGAAGACTGGAGGATAATCAAGAGAAGAATTAAAACACTCATAGGCCATACCCTTCCCCACCTTTTTTTTGGTACTGGAATCAAACTCATAACCTTGAGCTTACCAGAAAGGCGCTGAGGCTGGGGATTTAGCTCAGTGGCTTAAGTGCCTGCCTGGCAAGCGTGAGGTTGTGAGTTCGATCCTCTGTACCCAAAAAAAAAAAAAAAAAAAGGCGCTGTGTCATTGAGCTATATCTCTGGACTTTCCTTTTCTCTTAAAACACTGCTGACATCATGAATCAGTCAAGTTTTCCACTGGAGATGACTACCTCAGTGCCCACTCCAGTTACCAGCTATCATTGCAGCTGTAAGTGGGTAGTAATAGGCTGAGAAAAGGCTAGCCTTGTTCAGATCTTGCCTTTTACAATATAATGGGGCAGAACAGCTGATCCTCAGAGATTATGAAGTAGCAGAGAACACTACTGCTGAACTCAGGAGACTGTCTTCCTCACAGGGAGTGCAAAGGCACAACAGGGGTCAGCTACTACCTGCACTAGAAAAGCAAGAGCTAGGTTCATATGCACCACAAAGGGCAGGAAAAATCTCTGCTGCCCTATGGTGCCTCAGGGAGCCCTGTTCAACATGATGGAACCTCTCTGAGCTAAACAGATCTGCTGTAATTGTTTTAAATCCTGACTGCCCCATGGAGAGAATCAGCTAGGACTAAAATTCAAGGAAGATAATCCTCTACATTTACTGCCCTTTTAATATGAGGCCCATGGCCAGGGATTTAGCTCAGTGGCATAAGCGCCTGCCTTGCAAGCGTGAGGTCATGAGTTGGATCCCTGGTACCAAAAAAAAAAAAAAAAAAATGAGGCCCATGAAATAAATTATAACATTGGTTACTTTCTATGACATTCTTTTACAATATTGATTTCCAATGTAGGAGTTTGCCTCCACACAGAATTACCAGAGGAGCTAGTTGTCTTTTATGAAGCAAAGCTGGCTTTATATAAAGGTGCCATGAAAGGCCATTCGTTCTTCATAGGATTTACAGAACATGAAAAGACCTTCTATTTGACCCCATCTCCATATCTTTCCATGCATGAAATTCCCCCATTAATGATTCATACCAAAAGGTCAGGATAATTCTAACTGTACTTGTTTAATAATGAAAAGAGAAGGAGAAAACCATTATATCCATAACACCACAGTATACTGGCTCTTAGCCTTTTGTTGTGCTCACCAGTCCTTTCAAGAAACTGGGGGGCCAGGGGTTTAGCTCAGCGGCATAAATGCCTGCTTAGCAAATTCGAGGTTGTGAGTTCAAACCCAGGTACCAAACTAAAAAAAAAAAGTAGTGCCCCTGAAGCAAGGCCAGCAGATTGCTGTAGCTGCTGGTTTCAAACAGGAGCCTAAAGAGAATTCTTTCTGTGGTCTGTTGGCCTTTTCAGAACTTTGGAAATGGAATGGTCAATTCATCAGAAAGAAATAGCAGGTGAGTATGGCAGACTTTAGGGGGCCTGCAGGAGAGACACCCTGGCACATCAAGACCTGCACTGTGCGGTTGACTTGGGGTGCCAGGAGAATGAGAAGCTCCTCCTCTCTCGGGGGGGGGGCAACTGAGAGTGTGGCAGACTTTTGGCAGCCTGAAGGGGAGAGACCCTGGTACATCGGGACCTGCACCATGCGGTTGACTCAGGGTGCCGAGAGAGCAAGGAACTCCTCCCCTCTCTGGGGACAGGCTGAGAGTGTGGCAGACTTTCGGCAGCCTGAGGGAGAGACACCCTGGTGCATTGGGACCTGTACCGTGCGGTTGACTCGGGGTGCCGGGAGAACAAGGAAATCCCCCCCTCTCTGGGGACAGCTGAGAGTGTGGCAGACTTTCAGTGGCCTGAAGGAGAGAGACCCTGGAACACTGGGACATGCACTATGCGGTTGACTCGGGGTGCCAGGAGAACAAGGAGCTCTACCCCTCTCTGGCGGGTGGCTGAGAGTGTGGCAGACTTTCGGTGGCCTGAAGGAGAGAGACCCTGGCACATTGGGACCTGCACTGTGCGGCTGACTCCAGGTGCCGGGAGGACAAGGAACTCCTCCCCTCTCTGGGGGGCAGCTGAGAGTGTGGCAGACTTTTGGCAGCCTGAAGGAGAGACCCTGGCGCATTGGGACCTGTACCAGGCGGTTGACTCGAGGTGCCCGGAGAACAAGGAGCTCTTCCCGTCTCTGGGGGGCGACTGTGATCTTGCCTGCATGTGGACTGAGAATCAGACATCTCTTGTCGTCCTGTCCCCCATCCCGAGTCCCCCCTCCCCCTCCCCCCTGCCTAGCAAATGGGAACCAGTGAATTGCACATCTTGTGAAGAGATTGGCTATGTTGTTTAGTATGAGCTCTCCATATGCAAGGATAAGGACAACCATTTGGAAGAAAACAAGAGACAATATGACAGTGAAGATCTCTGGTTGTCTAGCTTTGAAATTTATGCTTTCTTATGTCCCATTCTGTTCTGTTTTGTTGTGTTTAATTTTACTCCCTTTTAAAATAAAATAAAAAAGAAATTAAAAAAAAAAAGTAGTTTTGGGCCAGGGGTTTAGCTCAGCGATATAAGTGCCTGCTTGGCAAACACAAGGTCGTGAGTTCAATCCCCGGCACAAAAAAAAAATTAAATAAATAAAAGAAAGAAAAAGAAAAAGAAACTGGAAAAAACAAACTTCCTTCTCAGAAAAAGACATTTATATGAATATACAATATATATTTTCTATACAATGTTGGAGGTTCACAGTTCTCCACAAGCCCAGCACAAGTCCAGCAAAGTAACCCCTTCAGCCTGGTGTTAAGAACCTCTGGCACAGCACCTGCCTGGCAAACGCAAGGTCGTGAGTCTGCTGCCCAGAACAGTAGCATAGCATAGCATAGCATAGCATAGCATAGCATAGCATAGCATAGCATAGCATAACATAACATAACATAACATAACATAACATAACATAACTAAAATAAATCCCTGGCTCAGCAGCAATGACTCTGGTAAATCTCCATATCCCCAGCCCCCCAAAAGTACCTATGCATCTAGGCAGTGATAGCCTTAAATGAAAAGGCAGTACTGAAGGGAGGCTCTCACTCCTCCACAACACTGCCTGGAACTGACTTGTCTAGAATTCAGATTACAATTCAGGACCCCTCCTCAGCAGGGAGTGTGGGTTTCTCATTCTGCCTGCTGCTCAGGAATAGGCTCTCTCTGGTTCAGAGATATCAGTACATGTTAAGAGATGCCCAACTAAGAGCAACAGCTAAGCAAGTTCTCACAACACCTAATGGCTGATCACTTTACCTGAAAAATGAAAGAGGGAAAAGTCTGAAAACTTTATGAATCAAGAGGGACCCACCTCTGAGGTTTCCGAATATCCCAAAGTCCTACTCCTTCCTTTGAATTGGCTGTGGCCAATAACCTGGGCTCCACCGGGTTAAACATGACACTGTGAAAGGCTGAAGGATAGTTTGCCAGGCAGAAGGGCTCTGTGAAAAAAGAAATTACAATCAGCACATCCCAGGCACATTGTATCAGTGGCAGGCAGATGAAGAGTGTGAATGTGCACATAGAAACACAACCATCCCAAAGGATCAGAACCCCAACACAGTGCAGCCCCCAATGGGTACCTTTCCTGAATGCACCTCTGAGCCTACACTCATTTTCTGTGTGCAACAGAACAACAGCTACTTAAACACATTTAACCATTTCAAGTCAGAATACTCAGAAATCTATATAACACCTTAAAAAGGGGAAAGCTAAAATCTTTTACAGTTAGTAAAACTGAATTCCACATAAGCTAAAAAAAAAATCCATGATCAATTTATGGCAGGATTATATTTTGAATTAAAATTGATTAGTTTTAAAAATTACAAGTTCTTAAACTCCAAATAGATTTACTAAAGATAAACCAAGACAGTGAAAAAATTAAGATAAGGCAAAACCATAGCACTTCTAGTTTATAATGTTACCTAAATGGCTCAATGTAGATTTTTATGATTTGATTGCATTATTATTATTATTATTTTAAGGATCAAACTCACAACTGTGTGCTTGCAAGGCAGGTGCTTATGCTGCTGAGTTAAATCCCTGGCTCTATTTTTACTTTTTAAAAATGCCTAAAGCTTGAACTTTCCCAGCACCCAGGTAGTTCTTAGTCAACTTCACCTAGAATCCTTGTAGCACTTTGATATTTCAAAGGACACATTCCTACGGAAGTTGTTATAGTCAAAGACAGCCTTTTTCCATCTCTGATTTTCATGTATGGCACTGCACAAGGCTCCAGGAAGACGAAGTGCTCAGTTATCTCACCATCAGGCAGTGAAGACAGGGAAAAACCTCCTTTCCCAAGTGCAAAGAAACTCAGCCAGTCACTGCTTGCTGTGACTGGGCCTGCCTAACCTTAAGAACAAGCTTCTCTGACAGCCTGAACCTCAATAACTAGTACATCTCACCATGTTCAATGCTTGAAATATAGAAAAATAGGGGTTAGGACGTGGCTCAGGGTAGAGTACTTGTCTAGTATGTGACGTGGCCCTGGGTTTGACTCCCAGCACCATGCACACACAAGACTCAAACCCTGCTAGACAAAGCAAGTAGGACAGCAACTCTGTACAGAGGCGATCGTTACAAAACCAAACTAAGGATGGAGGTGGGATGGTGGTGGCACAAAGATGGAACTCGAGAAAGGAGCCTTTGAAGACAGTAGTAGAGAGAAAATCCTCTGCGACAAATGAGCAGAGAAGATGCATTTCCTGAATAATGTGAGAGAAAGGTAATAAAACTAGTTCTTCATTTCACATGTCAGATACTAAAAGAATACATTTGGTGGAGACACTCACAGACAATTCCCCATACATGGAACACATCTGCCACTATTTTGTGATCTTCCACACAGGTATGGTCACTTTCTGGGGTTGTTTTTGTTTTCTAACAAAAGAGCAAGACTCGGAACTAGTGTTACAAGACACTGCACAATGTACCAGTTCTTTATAAACAACCAAGAATATTTGTGTGTCAGCACCACACACAGTGAGCCCTTGGTGACTACAATAAGGTGCCACATCCTTTGATCCTTGGCCACTCAAGGTCAAGGGATGAGAGTTTGTGCAAATTCATAGGTATCTGGAGAAGGGTTGACAAAGGTGCATAACTTCTAACTACTTAGCACAGGATGGGACTTCCGAAGATACACATGCATGCTGCCACAGGAGCCTCGTGTTTCTCCTTCTTTAATGTCACCTACACCCAGATACTCAGGTCATCAACTGACTCTTCAGTGATCCTGTCATCAAACTGTTAAAGGTAACAGTCTTTTGTACAGGGATCCTACCTCCATGAGGAGACTCCCGGATGTCCCAAATGAGAACCCGGCCATCATCTGAAGAGCTGGCAAAAATGTTGTCATTTACTGGGCTCACCGACAAGCCATATACTGCATCTTCATGAGCAAACACATCCAAGGTCTCACTGCTGAGAAATAGAGCAAGAGAGAGGCACAGAGGCACACACATGCGCACATAATCGTGCAGTCCCAGCCCTCTAGCACCTAGATTGCAAGTTCTTTGAGAAACCAACCTAGCTGAGAAATAAAGGTCACTGTATTTCCTGAAAGCTGAGTATTCAACTTACAAGTAGGGGAGAAAAGGTACTATTTAAAGGTACTATTTCCCACAAATTTCATAATAATTTTCACACTAAGCATATTTAAAAGTGACTCAACAGCTGACTTTTTTATTTTCTTTTTTTTTCTTTTCTGTTTTCATGTATTACAGAATGTGTTTACTTGTGTCCAGATTTGAGGGTGGTACTTCATTTCCAAAAATCAAGGGAAAGCTTTAAAGCTGCCAGATCACAGCAGAGATGGGAGCTCACTTCCCAGCAGTCCGGCATGGCAATTAAGAGCACAACTCTGAGCCAGACAGACTAAATTCAGATCCTAGTATCATTTTATTGTAAGTTACCTAACATCTCTGTGATTTCTTTACCTCTTCTATCACGATAATACCCCTCACAAAATGACTATGATGGTTAAACCGATTACAGTAATACATACAGAACACTTAGAATGGTTTCTGGCACATGGTAGTAAGAACTCAATAAATACTAGTTTGATGATGATGATGATGATGGTTTTGAGACTGGCTCTTGCTATGCTGCCCAGGCTGGTCTTGAACATACAATCCTCCTGCCTCAGTTTCCTAAATAGCTAGGATTATAGGTGTGTACGACCAAACCCAACTATTATTACTAGTAAGTATTATTTCTCTTCTTTTTCTAACTATTCCTCTTATATTTCCACCTGAAAAGTATAATTTCATATAACTCTGTAAGTCTCTTTTTCTTGTGTTTTGTTTTGAGACAGAGTCTCACTATGTAGTTCAGGCCCACCTTAAACTCCCCATGTAGCCAAAGTAGGCCTTGAACTTCCAGTAATCTTCCTGCCTCGGCCTCCTGAGTACTGGACTTATAGGCATGTGCCACCAAGCCCTGCTTCTATTTATTTATTTACTTACATCAAAACCTTATTTTAAAAATATCACAAGAAACTTTTTCAGAAAAGGATCATTAGTTTCACATTATTTTCTTCAAAAGCTATCTTGATCTAAAAAATTTGCCTATCTTCATATAAAAAATAATCACCTTCACATATCAACAATCTATTTACCTTTCAACATCATGGAGGATAACTTGCTCATCATTTCCTGTAAAGGAAAAAAGCAGAGATTTGATAATTCCTGCAAGTTGATCCCTGTCCACATTATGAAGTAGTATTTTTGAGTTTTCAGGGAAAAATATGAACATAGTCATTGTTAATACTAATTAGGAGTGTTAAAAACGGTCTATAAAAATAATTTAAAGAAAGGATATTCTGAAAGAGAATTTTAAGAAAGCACAGTAGCAGTAAGGTATAACAATAATAGTGTAAGATATATTATCCAGTGGATTAGGCAAAACAACATTGGCCACTAGGGAAAACAGTAAATGATCAAATAATTTACTCATCCAAGCTAGTTTCCTCTACCCTCCAGCAAAACATTTATTAGTTGAGACTGGAATAACATCTCTATGCCTCAGCTGTTTCTCTGAATACAGAGAAAATAGTTGTATCTATTGTATAGTCCTCTTGTAAAGATACAAGTCTGTAAAAGCATTCAGAATGGGCTGAGCACCTGATAAGTCTATAATAGTGATAGAGAACCTTTCAGAGCTTTCAGTGATACAAAAGATCCACTACGGCACATGTGCCACAGGTTCGCCACCAATAGTCTATAATAAATGTTTACTACCATTCCCATCTTCATCTTCCTTTATACCATTAAAATGTGATGACCCTGTGGTTCAAGGTGATGGGAAAGCTTTTCTTTTTCTCCTTTTTCTATCAAGGGGTCTAAAAACATTATATTCATGATATGACTACAAAATAGTTTATATAGCTAAAAATAAAAAACCGGAATATGAAAAAAACAGGAAGTAAAAGATATCCCACTCTAGGTTTAAATGTGGACCCAGAAGTCACTTAATAGGAAGCAAAAGTAGCACTGTAAGACATGGTTATCTTAAATTTCAAAGTCCTCTCTGTAAATTCTACCATGGGTACATGGGAATGAAACTGATAAACCCACACTAATGCCTTCCAGGTATCAGGCATACTGCTAGGTACTGAGGATGTGAGAACAAGATTCTGCCCCATTCTTTAGGAGCTGACACTCTAAACTCACAAACTAGTAGCACCAAGAGACTTGCCTTGTAGTGATATGGTTTAGTTAAAAGACAATTACATCCCTCATGTGCAGAGAGAAAGTGAATAGGAGAATAAAACATATTTGAAGAGACACTCCTATTACCCAAAACTATTACCAATGAAAGGGTACCAGAGAATTCAGGTGCAGAACAAAAGGCGCAACACACCTAAGATAGTGAGTAGTTGAGTCTAACAGAAATGAGGCTAGAGAAGCAGACTGGAGTTGAGATTCTATCCTGTGGGCATTAAAGGGTTAAAGGCACACATGGTCAAATCTGTATTTTTAACTGAAAATGTCTGTAAGCAATGACAGAAGGCCACTCTAGTAGCTGAGGCCAAAGATGAACACCTAAATCAGGGCAGTGGATACAAAAAGAGAACAGAAACTAAAGGATGAGTTTGAGAGACTTGCAAGATAGAACTGACAGGATTTAGTGACCAACTATATGTGTAAATGAAAGAAAGGTAGGTTTGAGGATGGCTTTAAGATCACTATTAATAAAAAACCATGTAAAACTGGTGATTTTATAAGCTGAAAAAGACTACGTGTTAGCAGTTTATTTTATCTTGGTTTTAGATCTGGTTTTTTTTTTTTTTAACCAGGGATCAAACTCATGCCCTTGTGCTTGCCAGGCAGGTGAGCTATATATGTGCCACTGAGCTATATCTCTGGCCCATATTTTTATATTTTGGAGACAGGGTTGCACTTCGTTGTTTAGGCTGTCCTTAAACTTACTATGTAGCCCAGGCTGGCCTTGAACATGTGACAATTCTCCTGCCTCAGCCTCCTCAGTGTTGAGATTACAGGTGTATGCCACCACAGTTTGTTTTTTGTTTGTTTTTTATGGTGCTAGGGACTGAACCCTGGGCCTCACATATAGTAGGCAAACACTGGTGTTGAACTACATTGTTACCCAGTCCAGTGGGTTGCATTTAAATGGCTTCTGAAATACAACTAGATAGCCAGTGGGAAAATATGCAGCTCAGAAGAGAGTTAAGGTCTAGAAATTTGGTGTTCAGAAAAGGAGTGATTGATGGAAGACATCAACAAGAGGTAGGCTTGAACACTAGCCATTCCAATTGTACCCTAACACAATCTTTCAAACAGATGTCATCCACGGGTCATGACAGCAAATTTAGTTTTTGTCAGCAACTTTAAAAATGAAACAGAGAGAGGTTGCTGGACTGTATAGCAAGAACTTGTTTTAAAAAAAAAGGAAGGAAGGAAGAATGGAAGGAAGAAGGAAGGAAAGACAGACAGACAAAATAAAATCAACAATATATCATATATTGTAAGGTAAGTTGATAAGATGTGTGTGTACCAGATTTTGACATGATAATATTTTGGACATAAAGAAAGGGTTGGGGGGTAAAAAAGGGATGAGGTAGAAATAAATTCTAACTCAAAAGTCTAAACTGCTGTAAAGAGAATACAGCCTATGGGAAACCAGTAATTCCATAGCTCAGTAAGACATAGGAAGAAAAATGAGTAATTTTAGCACTTCTAAAATCCCAACCACAGTAAATTCCTTCTTCTTACCTCCAGAAAATATTTTAGTGTTTCCACTGTTGAAAGCCAAGCAAAAAATGTTAGAATGGTGCTCTCCTTTCAGCTGTATGGGCTTGACCCTGGAGTGGATGGCTTGTTCCATGTGCCACAGCAAAACCCGGCGGTCGTCTCCTCCTTGAGAGGCAGACAAGAATCTCGAGTTAAAACAGCTTACAGTCCAAAGCTGACACTTGGTTTTGTCAGCCGCAAATCCCATCCTTTCCAAAATTATACCTCCTCAATTCTAAAAGACTCCATATCATCCCCCCAAACCTTGGGACCTCTGGCCTCTAGGCCACTCATTCTTTTCAGGAACTGAATCTTATGCAGATAATATAGAAATTAACAGAGATAAACACTTACATTGAGACTGCCCTCCAAGTCTACTTTCAACTGTGAGTTCTGTGGCCTGGGATAGCATCTACATTCTTTAGCTTTTAAAATTTACCACTTTGTAAAACAACTTAAGGTTATGAAAATAATGGTTTGGGGTTTTTGCTGTTTTATTTTAATGAAAATGAGTTTTTCACTCTACAATAGATTTAGATATACTATCCTGTGGACACTTCAGTTTTGCATAGCCTATACTTCTACTGTTTCCCCTTAACATCAAATATAAAGTGGAGGTCATAACAGTTCTTAGACTCATAAATTTTATAGATTAAAAGTCAAGAGTAAGGGAGTTAAGTAACTTGCCAAGATCATCCACTTGCCAGCTACAACTCATAAGTAATTAGACTGTATAGCCCCTATTCTTCACTATCCTGTATTGACTGCTTTATGGAACAAAAAAAGAACTATCACTGACAAAGCAAATTCATATGATAAACAACTAAAGCTATTTTCTTGGTACCATAACTCAAAAACGTTTAGGTAAGAGGAAGAAAAAGCAGAGGAATAAAGACAAGGCAGACTTAACTGTAGTAAACTGAGGCACAAGGATAGGACTGCCTAAAATTACAAGGATCTCATCAATGTATAAAACTGCCAATAGATTATCCAGGATAAAGAATCCCCACAAATTTTAAAAGTAAAGTAGGAAAAGAGGCAAAGAACATGACAACTCATTGAAGAAAAAAACCAAAGTACCAAACATATCACAGAAGACCTCAAACTCTAGTAATTAGAGGGTAAGGTGGGACATGGTGGTTCAGCCAATAGGCCTAGCTACTTAGGAGGCTGAGGCAGGAAGACTGCAAATTGAGCCCAGGTTGAGCAACTTGGTGAGACCCTATCTCAAAATAAAAAATTAAAAAGGGAGAGAGAGCTCAGCTCTCCCTTAGTTCAACCCCCAGTACCACCAAAAGAAAACAAATCAGCAATTGTCAGGGATTGGGAAGGGGTAAAATGGTATATATGGTATTATAATGATGAATATGTATTATTATGTATTTGTCCAAAGCATAGAGTATACAACACCAAGAATGAGTCCAATGTAAACTACAGACTCTGGGTGATTAGGCTGTGTGAATGTACATCCATTAACGGTAACAAATGTACTATTCCAGTGGAGGATGCTGATAATGGGGAGAGACTGTATGCATGGAAGTATGAAAGTATATGGGGAATCTCTGTATCTTCCTTTTAACTTTGCTGTGAAACCAAAACTTCTCTGAAAAAGACTTCAAAACAAAAAATAAGCAAAACAAAAAAGACTGAAAATAAACAACAAACAAGAAGCCAATTCACCCTTCCCCTGAGCCAGCCCAAACATGGGCTGGGAGACAAGAACCCCCCTCCGCCCCCCACCATAAGCAACCAGCTGGTATGGAGGACAGGCTGAGTTGATAGCAACTGAGGTATAAGAACAACTTAATGCTTGTATTGTTTGACTGATCTTGCAGACTTAAAGCCAGTAGTCTGAGCATCTATTAAGAGGATAACAATATGCAATACAGCAAATATGGTGGCTTTCCCTCTGTCTTGTTTTTGAAATCCAATGTTGTTTTCACTGTTTTATTTTGTTCCATTTTATTGTTTTGTTTTATTCAATGTTCTGTTTTGACTGGTTTTATTCTGTTCTGTTTTGCTTGATTTTTTGTTTTTGTTTTGTTGTTTTTTGGTACCAGGGATCGAACTCATGACCTCATGCTTGCCAGGTAGGCCCTTTGCCACTGAGCTATATCTCTGGGCCCTTGTTTGATTTTATTATGTCTGATGGTATGGACAGTAATTCTGAAGATAATAAGAGGCATTATGATAGCCACTGTTGATTTCCTATTATCGTATCCTGACCTTATCACTTTCACTGTTTTGTTATGGTTTTGCTTTATTCTGCTTTATTTTGTTTGGTTTTGTTCTCTTTAAAATAAAATGTTTTAGGGCTGGGGATTTAGCTCAGTGGCCTAAATTCCTGCTTGGCAAGCTCAAGGTCATAAGTTTGATCCCCAGTACCCCCCAAAAAACAAATAAATAAAAATTTAAAAATAAAATTAAAGAATTTAAAATTTATTTATTTATTTATTTTTTTTTGGTACTGGGGATTGAACTCATGACTTTGTGCTTACCAGGCAAGCACTTAAGCCACTGAGCTAAATCCCCAGCCCAAGAATTTTAAATTTTAAAAATAAATATAACAAATTACCAATATTTTGCAAAATCTGATTATCTGACTTTAACACTTAACTATTTCATTAAAATATGGATTTGGAAAAAATTTTTAAAAGTAAATATTTCAAGTTAAGCAATTAGTGTTGTGTTTCTTAAATAATAATAATGGCACAGTCATGTTAAAAAAAAGAAAAAAAAGTCCCTATTAAGCATGTTTACTGACAGATCCACCTTGCTTGCCAGGCACCACCACTGGAAAGCCCTCTCCTACAGGTGCACAGTGTGGGCAGAGACAGCTAGAAGATCTGCCTCTGCCTGCCGGGTGCTGCCACTGGAAGGCCCTTTCCTACAGGAGCACAGTGTGGGCAGAGAGAGCCAGACAGATCCGGCAGAACCAGCAGATTTGCCTCGTCTGCAGGGAGCTGCCACCGGAAGGCTCCTTCCTGCAGGTGGCCAGCAGGAGCAGGGACACGCAGTAAGCCCTGTGCATCCGTAGGCCACCATTGGAAGCCCCTGGTTCCTTTAGGCAGCCACCACCCAATAGCGGAATCAGGCAAATATACCCTTGTGTGTTTGCCACTATTGCGGCAATGCCAGCATAGACACACAAGCTGAAAGAAGCAGTCCCACCTCTATGTACCACTGATCATCAAGGAAGCCCCAGTGTAGCTGCACAGGCCTGGAGAAGCCTGTTCCACACCCTGCTACCTCCCCGTAAATCTGAGGTTAGAGGAACCCAGGTGCCTGTCCCATTCCCCTACACCATGGAGGGGCAGCCAACGTAGGAAGTGCCTGGGGCCCCACAACCAATTTGTTGGGAGGAACCCAAGAAAATGTCAAGACGAAGGAGCAAAAGACAATCTCAGCCCTCCAGTTCACACAAAACAAGTCTAGGAGATACAGTCATAGAAGAAAATGGAAGTCACACACCTGAAATCTCTGAGAGGATAGCAACTGAAGTAAAGAACCAACGTCATGTGATTGTAAAAGCAGTCAAATCAGAAATAATGTCTCAAGTAAAAGAAGAAATCACAAACATACTGAAAGAATTGGTCAGCAGGTCTAAAGACATAGACAAAAAAGAGGAGCATAGGAAAATGACAGAAACCTTGAATGAACAATATAAAGGAATTACAATGCATGAAACAGATTCAAAGAGAGAGCCAGGAAATTAAAAATTCAATCAAATGCTGGCAAAACTGCTTGAAAGAGACTGAAGATAGACTTTCAAACCCTGAAGATAGGATTGCAGTTAGTGATTGTGAAAGGAAATAGCTCTTAAAACAACAAAGAATCAGGAAATAACTCAATGGCTGTGAGACGATGCAAAGAAGCACAATTTAAGAGTGACAGGTGTTGATGAAGAAGCAGGGGTCAAAACAAATGAAATTAAAAGGCTATCTACAGAAGTAATAGAAGAAAACTTCCCAAACATGGGAAATGGACCTGGCATGCAGATAAGTGAGGCATATAGGACTCCAACTACTAGCTATAACCAAAGTAAATCTACACAAAGACATATAATAATCAAGTTCCCAGAAATTCAGTACAAGAATAGAATATTAAAAGTTGTTAGAGAAAAGAAACAGATCACCTAT
The DNA here is from genome assembly GCA_004027295.1 of Dolichotis patagonum. Lineage (NCBI taxonomy): Eukaryota > Metazoa > Chordata > Mammalia > Rodentia > Caviidae > Dolichotis > Dolichotis patagonum. The sequence continues at coordinate 23,988 of PVJX010019804.1, forward strand.
AAAGGAAAACCAATCAGAATCGAATCAGACTTATCAATACAAACCATCAAGTCAAGAAGAGTTTGGAATAAAGTATTTCAAACCCTCAAAGAAAACAGTTTTCAACCAGATTGATCTACCCTCTAAAACTATCTTTCAAAGTTGATGGAAAAATAAGATACTTCCATGATAAAGAACTGAAGGAATCCATGACTATCAAACTAACCCTACAGAGAGTGCTAAGGATATTCTAGAAAGGTAAAGATGACCATGGTTCCAGGAACAGCAGCAGAGGAGGATCACCAAACAAGACAGGCAACTGAATGAAGGAGAAAGTGGAGGGCCAACAACAGGAGGATAGCATGCCACAGACAAACCAATATATGCTGGTTGTAACCATTAATGTAGATGGCCTCAGGTCAGCAATAAAAAGAAACACAGGGAGAGTGGATCAAGAAACAAGATCCATCAATATACTGTATACAAGAAACACATTTAACTGGAAAGGAAGTTCACAGACCGAAAATCAAGAGAGAGAAAAAAATTGTTTCAAGAGACAGAACCAGAAAAAAAAGCAAGAATAACTTGCCCATCAACCACAGAATAGATAAGAAAGATACGGTATTTCCTTTTTTTTGCTTTTTACAGTACCGGGGATTGAACTCACAACTGCGCACTTGCAAGGCAGGCGCTTATGCCGCTGGGCTAAATCCCCAGCCCCAGATACGGTATTTTCATGCAGTGGAAAGCTACCCAGCTATAAAGTAGAATAATCTCAAGGCTCCTCTAGATAAATGGACCCATGTTCAAATTCATATATGTGAACCCTAGCATAAGAAACAGAAGGAGTTAATAGGATCCAAAAGCAAAAGTTACTTTAAGAGTGATAGAGAAGGAAACACCTGGGAGGGAAAGGTGGTAACTACTGTTAATTTCTCTTGTATTGTTTTCACAATTTTGTTAGGTTAGGCTTTGTTCTGTCTTGTTTTGTTAGATTTTTACTCTAATGATAGGGGCAGCTATTTTGAATATAATGGAATACATTATAGTAATCTTGGTTTCCTATTACATTGCTTTGAACTCTTATAATGCTTTCATTCATTTAATTGGTTTTATTCCATTCTGTTTGATTTTATTATGTGTCATAGTATGAACAGCTATTTTGAAGAAAATGAGACATTATAGTCGCCATTGCTGATTTCCTATCATCTTGCTTTGAAGTCCTATCATGCTTTTGTTCTTCTGTTTTGATTGGTTCTATCCTGTTGTGTTTTATTTGATTTTATTATGTGTGATGGTATGGACAACTTTTTTGAGGAAAATGAGATATTATAGCAGTCACTGTTCATTTCTTGTTAATTTGGTTTTGAAGTCCTATAATGCTTTCATTCTTTTGAATGGTTTTATGTTTTTGAATGGTTTTGTTATGTTTGCTATTACTGTGTGTGAAAGTATGGTCAGCTATGTTGAAGAAAACAAGAAACATTATGGTAGCCACTGTTGATATCCTATTGTCTTGTTGTGAAGTGCTGTGTTGCTTGCATTGCTCCGTTCTGATTTGCTTTGCTCTGTTTTGCTTTTATTCTCTTAAAAAAAAAATGTTTACTGAGGTGGTTGATAAGGAATATGCCTGGAATTTCCTTTACAATACCCTCCTGAAACAGAGGAATAGGTGCTTACCAAAATGTAGAAATCGCCAGAGATAAATACACTGTCCTACTGTCCTACTCTACTTTTGTGTATGCTTGAGGATATTCATAATAAAATATTTTGGATTGTTTAAATGTTCATGATGGGGGGAAAAAAAAGAAAATACATGGATTGGGATATTCATGGCAAAGAAATAACAACTAAGAGCATTTTTATATTTATTTACTAAGATCTCTGCCAGGCAGCACAATCTCTCTTGAATGGGAGCAATTTTAAGTTAAATTAAAAACAGAGACTTTGCACTTGACCGGGTCTCACTACTTTGGTGTTCAGGCTGCTCTTGAACTCACTTAGCCCAGGCTGGCCTTGAACTTGCAGTGATCCTCCTGTCTCAGCCTCCCAATTACTAGGATTATAAAATGTATGCAACCATACCTGATTTATAGTATAATCTTACCAAGCACTTAATAATTCAAAATGTGTGTGGTTATTTGTTGAGTGTCTTAGGATCACTTAAAATGATCTGTTTGTAGTATTTAATGTGACAATGACAGTCTATGGAAGAAATCACTGAGACAAAAATGATCACTACACCAGGGTCTGTCTCTACTTTGCTCCCAAAGTAGTTTAAGAAGACATAAAGCACATCACCCTTCACTCTTCCCTTCCCATTAGCTGAAATATTAACAATCCTGTGGGACAAGAACAGTTTTTAACCAAGTCAGTTAAAACAATAAAAAACACCTCAATGAGTGCATAGTAATGCCTAAACTAAAAACTGTTGGGCTGCTTTTAAGCCAGCAGAGGAAGCAGACCAGTTGTGTCTATCCCACAAAGCAACGGAAGGCTGATGAAAAAAGTCAGTGAAGGAAACAAAAAGGAAGTCAGGCAAGGTGGCACTCGCCTGTTAACCTGGCACTCAGGAGGTTGAGGCAAGAGGACTGCCGTGAGTTCAAGGCCAGCCTGGGCTACATAGTGAGTCCAAGGCCAGTCTGAACTACACAGTGAGACCCTGTGTAAAAACAAAAAGGAAAAGAAGCTCTACAGTTCTCTTTGTCTGAATTTCCCAGTCACTTAAAAAGGGGAGCGATTAAACTGGACATAGTGGCACACACTACAATCCTCACACAATTAGAAACAAAGAAGCTGAGTCACTCCACTTCCTGTCTTTCAACTGTGAGCACCACACAACCCTAATGATTACCCAGGTTTAAATTTAGGACCACCCTAAGATTATCTGGCCTTAAACTTTGGAGAGGTCGCATAGACTGCTGACATCTGAGAGAGAGACAGTGGGTAGCACACTGAATCAGTGGCGTCTGACTCTATAAACACCAGAAGCCTGAGCTATTGAGGCTCTTTTTTTTTTTTTTTGGTGCTGGGGATCGAACTCACGACCTTGAGCTTGCCAGGCAGGCGCTTAAGTCACTGAGCTAAATCCCTGGTGAAGCTCCTTTTTCTAACCCCTTCCCACTTGAACCATTTTCGTTTCCCTTCACACTGGAATCTCTTTTCCCTTCACTCTAATCCTGCTGCTATCCTGTGATCCTTCCATATACTATAAGATATACACTTGGCAATTCTTTCCTTGTCATACACAACAATCTATTGTTTTTAAATTTTTTAAAAATAGATTTAACAAATTACCAACATTTTGCAAAATCTGATTATCTGACTTTAACACTTAACTATTTCATTAAAAATGGATTTGGAAAAAATTTTAAAAAACAAATATTTCATATTACGCATATTAAGCCAAGAGGACTCAACTCATTACTCAACCATAAGGATCCTAGCATTCTGTCTTCTGAGACAGAAGAATCACATATGTGAGCCTAGAGTGGGCAACTTGGTGTTTTAGAGAGAACTTATTTCAAAAAATTTTTTAAAAAGGTCTGCAGACAAAGGCCCTGTGTTCCAGTGCTAACTCATCAGAGAAGGGGTAGCTGAGCACAGTGGGGTGTGTCTATAGGAGAAGACGACAGCAAGCTCCAGACCTGCCTGGACAACTTAGTGAGGCTGTCTCTACATAAAATACGGAAAAGTGCTAGTGACGTAGCTCAGTGGTACAGCACTTGTATAGCATGTGTGAAGCCCTAGGTTCAATCTCAAGGCCTAAAACAAAAAGGCAGAGAAACATTGTGCCCTGCGAAGAGTATCCGTAAAGAACATGATCATTAAAGCAGCTGGTAATGGAGTCTGGCAGCTGAACGGTTGTGGGGTTGGCGTGAGCCCAGGCCCATGCTCTCTGGGGCCCCTGAGGTGGAACGCAGGGACCATTCAGGGGTGCTGGGCCTTTCCACTCTAGGATGGTGCCAGGTGTGGGCAAAAGACAAGCATGGCTTTCAAAGCCATCTTCCTCACAGTTGTTTAGCTTCCAACTCACTTGACAACCCCAGGAAAACATAGCCACTCTGAATCTGGTTGGTTTCATTTTGCCCTAAAAGAACTAATTCATTTTTAAAAACATTTATAATCACTCTGTGGCAGCAGCTTTTATAGTTACAGAATGAATACACACACACACACACACACACATACACACACACACACATATTTTTTTGAGACAGGGTTTCACCATATAGTCCAGGCTGCCGTCAAACTTGCGGCAATCCTCCTGCCTCAGCTTCCCAGGTACCGGGATTACAGGTGTGCACCACCATGCGCAGCAAGAAAAAATATTTTTAAAGTACTCTTCCCAAAAGGTCTTGAGGTATGAGCAGAAACTACACAGGTCCTCATACCACACTGTAACAAAAGTAATTAGCATTATTCTTATTTTCTAGGCTGAAAAAACTAAGCTATAGAAAGAAACGATTTCCTTTGACTGTCCTCAAAAAGTCAGCCAAACACAAGACAGGGCTGAGGGAGCACTCAGACTCTGGGTCAAATGCTTCTGTAATGCAGCATTGTTTGAAAAGCAAAAGACTTCAATTATATAAAGTGCAGTACACAAATTAGAAAGAGAATATGGTTTTGTACTGTTTAATGGGGAAAGTTTCAGTTTTTCCAGATGAAAAAGCTCTAAAGATGGATGGTGACGATGGTTACGCAATACTGTAAAAATACTTAATACCACTGAAAAGAAAGTACACTTAACATGCCTTAAAAATGGGCAGAGTGTGGTGGTGCACGCCTGTAATCCCAACACTCCCTAGCACTCGAGGCTGAGGCAGGAGGATTGCTGTGAGTTCAAGGCCTGCCTGAACTATAGTGAGTTCAAGGCCTGCCTGAACCACAGCAAGACTCTGTCTCAAAAGGGGGGTAAAAAAAAGTCTTAAAAATGGTTTAGGTAAATTTTATGATGATTTACTATTTATTTAATTTGTGGTGCCAGGGATGAACCCAGGGCTTTCTCCCTAAACTATACCCCCTGCCTTGTTTTATTTTTGAGACAGGATCTCTTTAAGTCACTAAGTTGTCCAGGTTGGACAACTAGGATTTTTTAAATCCTAATTTTATTGAAGTATTAACTATGAATTTATCTTCATCTTTCAAATTCTTATTTTTGGTTGTATAAGAGTATGAATAACATGATATATTTTAATAAAATAAAAAATATAAAATTTATATTGGTATATATGGTATGGTATTGGTATATATGGTAGAAGATTCAAAATGGTTACCAGAGCTCCCAGGCTAGTAAATTTTCTCTTTTCTCTTTTCTTTCTTTTGAAGCTGTAAAGACTAAAGGAAATCATTTAGCCAGGCTTTCTAATAGCCTACATGCGCCTTCTTTTCAGAAGTGTGCTGTGAGGCTGAGCCCCGTGTACCTGCCATACCTCTCCTGAGCTCCCTGAAGCCGCAGCATGATACAGATGCAGAGACTGTGCCACACAGCCCAGCTACAGCTATGAATGGAAATAAGTCGTTTTTATCTTTCCAAAGCTGGAAGTAACAGCCTTTTGTATAGAAATTCATTCATATATTCATTTCATCTTTCCTTCTGAGATGGAAAGATGTAGATCTTTCTCTAGTTAAGGATCAAGAAGGCAAATGACCCTGGCACCTCGGGACCTGCACCATGCAGTGACTCGGGGTGCTGGGAGAACAAGGAGCTCCTCCCTCTCTGGGGGGCGGCTGTGAATCAAACATCTCATGTTGTCCTGTCCCCCATATCGTGTGTTGTGTGCTGTTCCCGCCCCACCCCTTAGCAAGTGGGAGCCAGTGAACTACACATCTTGTGAAAAGATTGGCTATGTTATTTAGTATGAGCTCCCCATATGCAAAGATAAGGACAACCATTTGGAAGAAAACAAGAGATAATATGACAGATAGTGAAGATCTCTGGTTGTCTAGCTTTGAAATTTATGCTTTCTTATGTCCCGTTCCGTTCTGTTTTGTTGTGTTTAATTTTACTCCCTTTAAAATAAAATTTAAAAAAAAGAAGGCAAATGATTTACTAAAAATCTAAGGAACTAAATGTTGTATCCACTCTACCAGCATGCAGAGTACTGAGTGCTACCTACAATTCCAAATGAGAATGTTCTGCAGTTTTATATAAGAAAAACATGTTCCACTGTTTTTCCTCCATAGAAATTCCTGTTTTTGTTTTTATGACTATTTTTAAGTGTAAACTTCTGTAGCATAGACTACATTTGCTTTTCACAATCATGCAACTATAACCACCATCTTCTAAACTTTTTCATCTTCCAAGCTGACATTTAAAATTTGTTTTATTATATTTTAATACTAGAGATTGAACCCCAGCCCTTTTCTCAATTTTTATTTTGAGATGGGGTCTTGCACTAAGCTGTCCAGGCTGGGCTTGAATTTGTAATCTTTAAGCCTTGCCTCTCAGAGTGCTGGAATTACAGGGATGTGCATACCACACCTACCTCCAAACTGAAATTTTGTACTAACTGAATAATCACTCCCCAAGTCCCTGACAACCACCATTCTTCCTCTAGAAACACCATGTCTGTCTTTCTCTATTTGATTATTTTCAGTACAACATATAAGTGGATTCATACATTTTTTGGGCCTGGTTTATTTCACTTAGCACAGTGTCTTCAAAGTTCACCCACAATGTATCATGTGTCAGAATGCCATTCATTTTTAAGATTGAATAATATTCCAATGTGTATAAATATTTTGTTTACCCACTGAAGGACACTTTGAGTTGCTTCCACATTTTTTTGTTTTTTGAGACAGGTTTTTGCTATGTAGTATAAGTTGACCCTGAGCTCCTTTATGTAGCCCAGGCTGGCCTCAAACACAGTGATCCTCCTTCCTCAACCTCCTGAGTGTTGGGATTACAGGTTATGTGCCACCATACTCTGCTGTTCTTCCACCTTCTGGCTATTGTGAATAATGTTGCTATGAACACAGATGCACCAATATTTGTTTAAGCCCATTTTCTAGTACATACACAGAAGTGAAACTGTTGGATCATATGGTAATCCTATGTTTAACTTTTTAAGAAACTGCCATACTGTTTTCTACAGTGGCTACACCATTTTACATTTCCATCAGCAATGCACAATGGTTCCAATTTCTCCAGCAATACTTATTATCTTCTTTTTTTTGTTAATAGTCACCCAAGTGGGTGTAAGATGTCTGTTGGTCTTTTTGACTTTGAAATAAATAAATAGCCTAAATGACTCTCAAGTCCTACTGATTATCTTGGAGCACATCGTTCTATTTTTCTTTACTTATTACTTTGTATTTATCTACCTGAATTCAGTGAAGACTTTTTGTCCATTCCATCCAAAATATTTCTTGCAATTTATCCCCATTTGTTTGGCATTTTAATACCTAAACAAATGAACTTTATATAGAAATCTGAAAAATTTTACACATCTTCAAATCTAATGTAAAAACTTTTAAGAGTATGAATCTCTATTTACCCAACCTTGCCACTTTCGCAATTCAATCTGTTAAACAGGTGGGTATGACACTGGCCAGCATTCAAAAACATGGTTAATACTAAAGAAGCACAGTTCAATCCTAAATGTTGCTGCCTTTGGGCCAGTTATTTAACCTTTCTAAACTGTCATTCTCCCCTCTGCAAAACAGAAAATAACAACCTATTTCATAGTATTATTGTTAGGGTTCATAGACTTTTGGTGGCTTGAACCACCAGTTGAACATGTATGACTATACCACTGGGTTGACTGTCTGGTGGCAAGACATGAATTATATGTGAATACACTAATGTGATACACATCTATGTAAAAAACCTGGTCCACTGCCTGATACATATTAAGATGGAAACATAATAAATGTTAGCCAATTATTATTTTTTAAAAACTTTTTTGGTTTCTTTGGTTGGGTTTTGTTGTTGTTGTTTTGGTTTTTTGTTTGTTTTGTTTTGTTGCTTTTTGAGACAAGAGTTTCACTCTGCAGTTCAGGCTAACCTTGAACTCACTTTGTAGCCCAGGCTGGCCTCAAACTCACAGTCATCCTCCTGCCTCAGCCTCCCAAATGCTGGGATTACAGACATGCACCACCATGCCTGGCATTATCCAATTACTATATAGCATTTGAACTCAAACATCCACCAATGCCAGCCAAATTTACTCAGGGATGGGGTCAGGGGGTACTCTAAAGGTTTTATATGTGGTAGTTCCTCTAATCTTAACCACTCCATAATGTTGGTACTCCTGTTATACTTACCATCCAGAGGAAACTAAAGAAACACTAAGAGGAGGGGCTGGGGATTTAGCTCAGTGGCTTAAGCCCCTGCCTGGCAAGCGCAAGGTCTTGATCCCCGGTACCAAAAAAAAAAAAAAAAAAAAAGAAACACTAAGAGTACACAGGTTCCAAGCTAAAATAGTTGAAGGTGGGATATGAATCCATGAAATCTGACTCTAGACTGTGCTCCTTACCATGAAGCAACAGCCTCTCAAATACAACAGGAATCAGGCAATGAAGCAAATAGATGAAACCTACCAGATTAAATGAAAGTCTGGAGAGCATATAACCCTTTTTAAAGGACAAATTACTACTCAGTTTTAGCCAGTTTTTGCCATAAAGAAAACAGCTCCAGTCTACCAATATTCTTTCTTCCCCTTGTTTTGTTTCTTAAGACGAGGTCTCACTATGTAATTCAGGTTGGCCTTGAACTCACTGTGTAGCCTAAACTGGCCTCAAGCTCATGGCAGTTCTCCTGTCTCAGCCTCAGTGCTGGGGTTACAGGCATGCACCACCACACCCAGCATGACACTTTTTTGTCTTTTAAATCTGGTATCCTTCTTTTGAAAGCTGAGCCCACTTATCTACCTATTATCTCATTTTTTAGTATCTCCAGTTAGGTAAATAGGATACAGAAATATTATCCCCATTTTAAAGATATCAAAAATGCGGTACTGGTTTGCCTTGGCTCCTATCTTGGAATAGTTTACAGTACATAGGAAGCAAGCATTAAACCAGAAGTTTTAATTTGATGGTACAAGCCACATGAAATAAAATGGTTTCTCTAAAATCAGAAAACTACTATAATAATGCTAGTATTTCAAAATCCTAACTCAGTATACCAGTCCCTAGGCAATGCCTAATTCCTGAGTAGAAACAGAAAAAGGAATCCATAGTATTAAAAATACAGTTGGACCCTTGACTTAGGAACTCAATTCATCCCTGAGGGCTATATGTAACTCAAAATTGTCAATTAAAGGTTCAGGTTCCTCTACACAGCCTGCAAAGTCTCTCTCCTCTATACAGGGAGATCTCAGTGTCCTTAGAGAGACATTGGCCCAGGATTTCTCAATTAATCCCATTCAGGAAAGGATGTTGTAATTACTTCCATAACTCTTTAAGGGTTAAATCTGTATCAAACACCTTCTGAAACCACACACAGGCAGCATTTGAGTCATAACTCAAGATGTAAGTTAAAACTAAAATTTCAGTCATAACCCACATTGTTTGTATGCCAGACTGGTTGTAAATGGCTTGAGGGTCTACTGTGTGTACCCCTTTTTTTTCCTTACACAAGTCACAAAATAGAGCTGGAAAACATTTAAGAGATCATTTTCTCCAATATCTCTATTTTGCCTGTGAGGAAATTGAGGCATAAGGAGGTTAAACTCATTTGTCCAAGAGCACACCACAATCAGAGAAAGGATGGGACTCAAATCCAAGATGATTGGATGCTCTCTCTACAGCAGTGGTGGCAAATTTATGACATATGTGCCACAGCAAGCTGTTTTGTTATCACTGAAAGCTCTAAAAGGTTTGCCATCACTGCTGTAAAGTGTGGTAAACATAAAACTGAGTGATTTTTAGATAATGGAGAAATTATTTTTAAAATTTTGTATATTATGTTGTTGTTTTAAAAAACCAGCACAAAGTAAACGTATGAAAAAATGTTCAACATCACTGGTCAAGTGCTGATTCCATAATGTCATGATGTGAAGTCCAGCAAAGCTACCACTTTTTGTTCAAAGTGATCTTAGCTTGCTTTGCCTTGTTTAAGTTCAACACACATGAAGGTATGGACAGCTGGTTTGAGGAGAATGAGAGACACTATGACAGCCATTCTTGGCTTCCCTAATGTCTGGTCTTGAAGACCTGAAATGCCCTCCTCATCCTGCTCAGATCAATTCCATACTAGGTTGTTTCATGTGAATTCCCTGTATGTGACAATATGGACAACTATTTGGAAGAAAACAAGAGTCAATATGATAGAGAGTGAATATCTCCGA